>JACXGJ010000304.1:0-142246 GCA_016801105.1 Esox niger
GTAAGTTTATATACTTTAATGTGTCTGACATAGTTCTGAGTAGAAACAATAACACACAAAGACAATGGGAGCAGAGGGAACATATATACTGAGGGGAATGACTAAATGATGATCAGGTGCGCTAAACGAGACAACAGGTGCAATGAGTGATGAGATGGGGCGATGGTGTCAGAAGGTCGGTGACGTCGAACGCCGAAGCACGCCTCCTGCAGGGGGAGGATGGGCAGTAGATGGCGTGGTCGTCACATTTGCTCCCCATTTTGTCAATGATGATCAAACTCACTATAACAAGGAGATTCTCTGGAAAATATTGTATTGAAGGTAAATTCCATGATGTTTTGAAATGCTTCAAGTACGTACTGCAAATTCATATATTTCATTTTAATACATAATATTCAACGTTGAAATATCGGACATGCATTCTGCCATGATATTGTGATACGAGCAAGTTATATATTTCATGAAAATATATAGGACCAGATGTAAATATATGCTGAGAAATCCTCTACATACAGCTCTGGAAATAATTAAGAGACCAGTGCACCTTTTTCTTTCCTTTCCAAAAAAGTTGTAAAGGACGGTTTTGAGTGAGGAACAGAAGGGTTCAATTTGCATTGGTCACTTAATTTGAACCCTTCTTTCCTCACTCAAAATGTCATGCCTCCGCATCCGTGAGCGCACAGAGAAGGGCGCTCGCGTTTCTGAATTGCAAGCACGCACCTATTCCCACACCTGTTCCCAATCACCGCTTACACACCTGTTCCTACTCTCCTCATCACCTGCCGTATATATACAACTCCCTGTCACCTCTTCCATGTCGGATCAATGGTCTCTGCTCGCAAGACATATCTCGCACTTCGCAAACCTTCGTCTCGCTTTTCTGTGTATCGACCGATCACCCGTCCCTGACTACTCTGCCTGCCACCTGCCTGTACCGATGTCACCGGTTCGTGAGTCGCCTCACTGCCTGTCCCCGGCTACTCCACCTGCCACTCCCCCTTTCCTTCCCAGTCCGAGCTTGGGTCCTTACCTGTGCCTGTGAAACAAAACCTTCCTTTTCAACTTTATTCGAAAGGAAGAAAAGGTGCACAGGTCCCTTACTTTTTTCCAGCGCTGTGTATGTGCATATACATTTTGCATGAGTTTTTTGTGTGAGTTTCATCAGACAAATCCTCTGCATGTCCTTTATTGCTGTAACTGCGTGCAGTTTGCACACACGAAGCTGCAACAAATACATCTTCAGAAATATCCATACTTAGGAAAAGTAGATAGCTAGCTAAATACCACATACAGGGCGACGTGTGTGTGGTCACACAGTGTGCGGTCACACAGTCATGCTTGAACAGGGAGTACAGTAGTAGACTGATTACGCAGCCCTGAGGGGCTCCAATGCTCTGGGTCAGTGCAAAGGAGTTGAGGTTACCCATTTTCACCACCTGGGGTTTGCTTGTCAGGATGTCCAGGATCCAGTTGCAAAGGGAGGTCTTAAGTCCTAGGGTCCTGAGCTTATGAATGAGGTTAGCAAACACAATAGTGTTGAATGCTGAGCTGAGCAAACAGCATCCTCACATATGTGTTATGCTTTTGCAGGAGGGAGAGGGTGGTGTGTGTTCAGGGCGATAGCATCGTCGTAGATCTTTTGGGGCGTTATGCAAATTGAATCGGGTCCAAGGAGTCAGGAAGGGTAGGTCAGAAGTGGGTTCTGACGAGCCACTCAAATCACTTCATGATGACGGAGGTCAGTGCTACAGAGCGGTAGTCATTCAGGCAGGTGATGGAAGGTTTCTTTGGTAGAGGGACAATGGTGGTGTGCTTGAAGCAGGAGGGAAAGACTGACTCAGTCAGGGAGTTGTGTTGCTTGCCTCAAACAGTGTGTCACAGTCCACACCGCATGTGCCTGGGTTCAGAGCTCTGGTAGTTAGACTCCAAGTTATCCCTGTATTCTCTTGCCATTTCTGTTAGCTAGAGGTCATATCTTTGTCTCTTCAAAGCCTTCAGGTCCCTAGAGCTATTGGCAGAGGATCATGCTCTGCGCATAGCACAGACATTACCATCCACCCAGGGCTTTAGTTTCGGGAAGGTCCTGACATTGAGCCTCAAGACGACATCATACATAGAGGCACTTTGAGATACAGCTCTGGAAAAAATTAAGAGACCATTGCAACTTTTTCTTTCCTTTCCAAAAAAGTGGAAAAGGAAAGATTTGAGTGAGGAACAGAAGTATTCAGTTTGCAGTGGTCTCTTAACTGGAACCCTCAGCTGTATATGCTGAGACAGTCTGTGTACTCATCAATGTCTCCATCAGCTGCCATACAAAACATTAGCCAGTCTGTGGTCACGAAGTAGTCCTGGAGCGTGATAATGGATTCCTCACTCCAGTGTGGAACTGCCCGAAAACATGTTTTTTCTGTTTTGGTCGTTGTCTGTAGATTGGAAGGAGACGAATGGAGGTGTGATCCAGCTTACCAAATTTGTGGCAGGTCAAGAGTTGCAGCAACTGCTCCAGAAAGTTGAAAATAAGTCTGTATCCAGTAATGAACAAACTTCCAAAAGTGCTTGATAATCATACTACAAGAGCGACATAGCAGCATGTACAAAAATAATAATACAAACAGTAGTAAGCAAAAAACTTCATAGTTTGCAGAGCCATTATCAGTGCAACCTTACTCTACTGCAAACCATGGACCGATGGACCTATGAAGCACCTGGCTTCATGAGTGCCCTCAAAATTATTTCAGAGGACACTTAAGACCAGCAAAGACAGTAACACACTGGGACTAACAAACACAATGTGAGGACTTGTGGAGTCAGCTATGGCAGCAATAGGCATTATGGCAACAGAAAGAAACCCAACTGCAAGGATTGTAATTGAACTTTTTCCTTTAAAAAACACAGCTGCAAGGGGTGGCAGTTAACACCCACAAAAAGGCATTACCATCCCAGTTGCCACCTTACTGTGACAACTACGCCATCTACTGCCCATCCACCCCCTGCAAGAGGCGGGCTTCTGCGTTCGACGTCACCGGCCTTCTGACACCATTGCCCATCTCATCAACTCATTGCACCTGTTGTCTTGTCTAGCGCACCTGATCATCATTCAGTCATTCCCCTCAGTATATATGTTCCCTCTGCTCCCTTTGTCTTTGTGTATTATTGTCTCACTGCTATGAGCATTGTCAAGCTCCATATTAAATGATAACAGACCAAACGACTCTGCTGTCCTCTCCTCCTTGCTCACCGATACGAGCTGACACTTACACTGCGTGCACAATTATTAGGCAAGTGAGTATTCTGATTGTATCATTATTTCTATGTACATTTTCTAACTAAAAAACATGAACTTGAATGCTCATTGGACTGAAGTAGTGAGGGAGGGTGTGGCAACAGTGAATAACACCTAAAATCAAGGTGTGCATAATTATTAGGCAGCTTCATGATCTAAAAATGATCTAAAGGGTAAAATGGGCCGAAAAGAGATTTAACTGACACTGAAAAGTCAACAAAACTAAAATGCTTTTCAGACAGATGCAGCACTCGTGAAATAGCTAATCTATTGAGGCGTGACCACAGGACAATCGAAAGTTTTTTTGCAAATAATCAACTGTGGTACAAAAAAATGGAGAAAAGACTTGAGAAGAATTAAACGTGAAGCTACCAGGAACCCATTGTCCTCCAGCCCCATCATATTCCATAACTAACTTACCTGGATTGTCCAGAAGTACAAGGTGTCAAGTGTTCAGAGACATGGCCAAGGTCAGGAAGGCTGAAACACGACCACCACTGAATAAGATTTGAAATACACTGTATAGACTGCGCAAAGAAATACCTGAAGACAGATTTTTCCAAGGTTTTATGGACAGATGAAATGAGAGTGAATCTTGATGGACCAGAAGAATGAGCCCGTGGCTGCATCACTAATAGACACACGGCACATCCTCAGTCAGGCGCCAGCCAGGTGGAGGAAGGGTACTGGTATGGGCCGCTATCATTAAGGAGGTAGTTGGACCTTTTCGTGTTGAAGATGGACTGAAACTCAACTCCCAAACCTACTGCCAGTTTCTGAAAGATACTTTCTTCAAACAGTGGTACAGGAAGAAGTCCTCAGCATTCAAGAAGACCATGATCTGCATGCAGGACAATGCTCCATCACATGCAGCCAAGTACTCCACTGCTTGGCTAGACAGCAAGGGCCACAAAAATGTTTGAATAATGACCACCAATCAATGTGGCTACTATTTTGTCTCATCTCAATCCTCAGTAATGTGGTAAGGTGTTATAAAACAAGTACTAGCTACATTGACCAGTTATGCACATACAATGTTGCTTTATCCTAGCCTCGTAACATGTCGCTGAAGCAGTGGAAATCAAAGGATAGTACAGCCATTCATAGTAATTACTACCATACTGTAAATCTTGGAATAATTGGCCAGTTTCAAACACACTGTCTGTTGTAGCTTCACACTGTTAACTGGTAAGGATGATCCTAAGTAGCTAAACCCAGTAGCTAGATAATGTTAATCAAGTCAATAACTTCATGGTCACATCAGAAATGTTAAATGATAAAATCTTGCGTGTTAAATAGAAATCTACAATAGCAATTGTTGACTGTTTACGGCCTAGCTACAGCTTATAGCATGCCAGCATAGTTCATATTTTAAGTAGGCTACGTAATAATAAAGAAGTGTTTTGGCAAAAAACTGTAATTATATGACTCTATATCAAGTGTGAAGATACAGCTCTGGAAAAATTAAGAGACCACTGCACCTTTTTCTTTCCTTTTGTAATGACAGGAGCAGTAGACCAGAGGGGATCCAAACGCCTAGCATAAACTTTAATTATAGATCCTTCAAACAAAACATGGGCCGCAGAACGGACGAGTTCACAAAGAGCGTATGAGAGTGAACAGGGCAAAATAACCAAGGGGAGTCCCAAACTCCAGGAGGGCTCAATACAAAATGCCAGGAACAGTATCTGTACACAAAAGGGAGGTGCATGAAATGGTGTGTGTCCCCATAGTATGTGCAGCACCTCTCCTGCATGCAGCGCTCCCGTTCGGCCCGTGAGTGGACCTCTGTTCACCTGCTGGGAGCCGGACTGCTGGGAGATTTTCACTCCAATGGATAAGGTCGTTGCTCCAGGGAGAAAGGAGTGCGCCGTGCACACATGCAATCGATATGTATGGAGTTCTGTATGTACCGATCCAGTTCATGGCTAGCGCCTTTTGCTGTGGCAATTTCTTAACTAATGTATTTTGGAGACATGTTTGCTTATCTATTGCCTGGATGTAACTCTGGTCTTTGGTTGTGACATGCATCAGTATTATTTCAGAGAATCATTAGGTTCTCTGACCATCTGCTCAACTGGCTAAACCATTAAGGGTATCTGTCCTTTGTTCCTTAGGAATGTGATTGTGGGGGACGGTAGGGGCAGTTGGCCCTTTAGGTAAAAACAACTGTGAACATTATGGCAGGAAGGTGGGGTGGACAACCCTACCACCTGTGTGACCTAAGATTGATGGGTGGCATCTTGCCACACCCCTTTTAACTATAATAAATACGAGGTGTACATGTAATTTACTTTAGAGGCTCCTCGAATGATTATTCTGTAAGCATTTGACGCGTCTCTCTCTATTTGCAAATAAACTGCTAATTGTGCCAAGAGAATTTTGTCTCTGTCTTACTCCTTTGAGTGTCTATCGATGGAATTTCCTTCACACTTTGCAGGCCATCTCAGCTCAAACCCGGATGCAGGGTAATCGAAAACCATTCTAAAAGCCGCCAGAAACCGGGCCGGTGTGGACAAAATGTCACTGTGGGTCGTCCATAGGGATGTGACCCAATCCCTAGCCTTTCCGGTCAGCAGCTAAAGCAAGCCTCTAGAGAATTCGAGCAAAAGTGGTGTTCCACAAAGTTGGAAGTATTCAGACTAGCCTGGATAGACAGCACACTTAAATACCGAACAGCACTCACATCTGCTCGATCTGTGTATTTCTCCAACCTGATTGAGGTGAAAAAAACAATCCAAAACGTATCTTTGATACAGTTGCACAGTTAACTAAAAAGCAACACTCAACAAGTGAAGTGGGTCTTCACTTTAGATGTACAATACATGAACTTTTTTGATGAAAAGATCTTCACCATTAGAAAACAAATTATTGCTCCCTTTCCTCCGGATGTGTACCAAACTCACTAAATATAGCTAAAATTAAGCTTCTTTAAAAAAAATCTAAGCTGGATCCAGACACGTTAAACAACTATAGGCCAATATCAAACCTCACATTCCTCTCACAAATCTCAAAAAAATGTGTTTCCCAACAACTGAATGTTTTCGTGCAGACAAATAACACGGTTTCAGACCCCATCATAGTACTGAGACTGCACTTGTGAAGGTAACAAATGACCTTCTAATGGCCTCAGACAAAGGTTTCGCATCCGTCCTGTTGCTTCTTGATCTTAGTGCTGCTTTTGACATTATTGATCACTCCCTTCTCTTAAGAGAGACTGGAAACCCATATTGGGAATGTTCTAGCCTGGTATAAATCTTATTCATCTGAAAAATATCAATTCGTATGTGTGGATGATATATCCTCTAACAAAACAAAAGTGTGTTTTGGTGTTCCTCAAGGCTCGGTCCTGGGCCCTTTATTGTTCTCACTATATATGCTGCCTCTTGGAGATGTAATCTGAAATCACAATGTCAATTTTCACTGCTATGCTGATGACACACAGTTACATATTTCGATGAAGCATGGAGAATCCCAAAACTTAGCTACTTTGGAAGCATGTGTTTCAGATATTAGGAAGTGGATGACAGAGAACTTCCTGCTTTCAAACTCAAGAAAAACAGAAATGCTCGTTTTAGGACCCAAGAAACAAAGACTTTTATTGGCAGATCTCACTGTGAACCTCGATGGCTGCATGGTTGTATCCCAAAAAACTCATTTGATGAACAAAATATATCTCAAGAGTTGCTTATTTTCATCCTCGAAACATTGCAAAAATTTAAAACTTTCTATCAAAACCTGATGCAGAAAAACTAATCATGCTTTTGTTACATCAAGATTAGATTATTGCAATGCTCTTTTTTCTGGTTACCCTGATGAATCAATAAATAAACTTCAATTAGTGCTGCACACTGCTGCTAGAATCTTAACTAGAACAAAAAATGTGAACACATTACTCCAGTACTAGCCTCTTTACCCTGGCTGCCTGTTAGTTTTTTAGGTTTTTAAGGTTTTATTGTTAACCAATAAATCAATTAATGGACTTGCTCCTGTTTATCTCGCTGAAATGTTTCAGCCATACCTACCGGCATGTAACCTTGGATCACAAGATGTAGGCAATACTCTGCTGGCAATACTCAGCCCTCATTCAGCATTCAGGATGATTGCAGTTGGTGGTTGTCGCTTTGGTTGATGCATGGCAAATTGATTTCCTGCATGTTGGGCCCTGTCCAGGGCCTCCTCCGGATAGGGCCACAGTGTCACTGGACTCCCCTGTGTCAGCCCCGTCTTACACTGCTATATTATTTTGCTGGGGGAGTAGGGTCTACATTTTCCCTGTTTTCTGTTGTTTTAAACTTAGGAGGACATGAGGTCTTAACCCACACCTGTGGAGTACCAGGCTTGACTCATTGTGGTCCCTGTCCAAAGTCCTCCTGTTTGTGTTGCAGATCAAGACGATAACTGACGATTTCAGCTGCCACTCTGCTGACCCCTGTCTGTCCCTGTCCTTGTCCATCTGGTCATGCCTCTGATCTGGACTAGGTTTAAGTAGACTCTGGGCTTAGCCCACATGCATTGAACTATTACAATTTGGACTCTTAATATGTTCACCCGGCACAGCCAGAAGAGGACTGGTCACCCCTCGGAGCCTGGTTCCTCTTTAGGTTTCTTCCTAAATTTAGTCTCCCTTAGGGAGTTTTTCCTAGCCACAGAAGTTCATCGCTATTGTTGTTTGCTCCCTGGGTTTTAAAGCTGGGTGTTTTGTGAAAGCACTTTGTGACAACTGCTGATGTAAAAAGGGCTTAATAAAATAAATGTGATTGATTGATTGATTGAGCAGCGAGATGTAGAAGAGCACATCCGAAGCGTCGGAAAGAAAATGGTCTGGGTTTTCTATGATGCATATGTCCCATACATACATACATACATACGTACATACGTACATACGCACACACATATACATGTGTGTATATATATATATATATATATATATATACACATACACACCAGGAAATTAAAATTCTGAACTTTTGTCTCATACTCATCATTTGATATTGAACCCAAATTTCTTCAGTGACCAATAAAAAAAAGGAATTTGCCTTGCCGTTCCAATACAGATTTTTTATTGGATTGAAGTCTGGGCTTTGACTAGGCCATTCCAACACATTTACATGTTTCCCCTTAAACCACTCAAGTGTTGCTTTAACAATGTGTTTGGGTCTATTGTCCTGCTGGAAGGTGAACCTCCGTCCTAGCCTCAAATCAAACACAAAGTGGTACGGGTTTTGCTCAAGAATATCCCTGTATTTAGCACCATCCATTTTTTCCTCAACTCTGACCAGTTTCCCAGTCCCGGCTGCTGAAAAACATCCCCACAGCACGATGCTGTCACCACAATGTTTCACTGTGGGGATGGTGTTCTTTGGGTGATGTGATGTGTTGGGATTGCGCCAGACATAGCGATTTCTTTGATGGCCGAAAAGTAAAATGTTAGTCTCATCAGACCAGAGCACCTTCCTCCATACATTTTGGGAGTCTCCCACATGCCTTTTTGCAAACTCAAATGTGCCATTTTGGTTTTTGCTGAAAGTAATGGCTTTCTTCTGGCCACTCTGCCATAAAGCCCAACTCAATGGAGCGTACGGCTTATTGTTGTCCTAGGTACAGCTCCTCCAGGGTTACCTTCCGTCTCTGTGCTGCCTCTCTGATTCATCAAAGATTTTTCTGATTTGGGGGTTTTCATTAGTTGTCATTTATAATCATCAAAATTAAAAGGAATGAACACTTGACATATATCAGGCTGTATGGAATGACTGTATACATTATGCAAGTTTCACTTTTTGAATGGAATTACTGAAATAAATCAACTTTTTGATGATATTCTAATTATATGACCAGCACCTGTACGTATGTCACCATCTTTTGTGACCCATGAAATCAAAGTTACGACTTACTGTGTCTTCTGAATCTGTCTATGATCCACAAGCTATGAAGGACATGTTAAGAGGGACTGGAGTATGAGAACTCAAGAGTAGACCCAAATGCAGTCACAAGAGGATATTGAATGGTAAAAAGTGTAACAGAACCTTAAACATCAAACTGTTTATTTTACTCATATTACTCCATACAAAATATATATAATGTATTTAGCACTGTAGCATATATGCAATTTTCACAAAATACCACTGCCTCATTCATTCATGTAACAAGGCATTGTCCTCATGTTTACATCTTTTGAAAAATCTTACAGTGTCTTTGTTGCAGATACTGGGTGTTGATGTGCTTTATTTTCCGGTTGTGTTACTGTTGAATGAAAGCACATCTTTTTCAATGTCAATCCAACAAAAACAAATGAAACTGTATGTCGGCACATTTATACATGGCATCAATGGGTGTTTATTTGTCTTGATATTGCACTTTTGGAATTGTCAACTGCTTGCTCTTACACGGTGAAATGTTAAAATATAAAAGTAGTGGAATATGTCTGTGGAACATTTGAAATGATTGTTACCTGGAGTGACCAGTTAGATACATATATGCTGTATCTAACTGGTCATAATTTTGAGGATGAATCATAAGAATCATAATTTGGGGATGGTTGAGTTACATTGTTTAAAGTGTGCTAGTATTTGGAATACATCTAATACATGCAATGTCTGGGGGTCCACAAATCCCTTTATTTATGCATGATACTGTAGATTCAGCACAAGTAGGCTGGCCTGAAATTGAAATTCCCATCCATTTGACTAGATTGAAATGGTGTATGTCTTCAATAGCACCATCCATGTTCTAACATGCTTATGGAAACAACCTGTATTTATCCTTCTCTATTAGTGATGCATCTGGACAAATAAATGTGATACAAAATAATTGATTAATTAAGGAAAAAACAAAATAAAATGTCTCAGTGTGATGTTGGGCCACCATGAGCTGCCAGAACAGCTTAAATGCACCATGACATAGATTTGAATCTCTGGAACTCTACTGGAGGGATGGAACACGACCAAAAGACATTCCCTCATTTGGTGTTTTGATGATGGTAGCGGATATAATTGTAACATGTTGATCCAAAGCCTCTCATAAGTTTACAAGTGAATTGAGATCTGATTACTGCAAAGGCCATAGCATATGATTCACATAGTTTTCACATTCATGAAACCATTCAGTGACCTTTCATGCCCTCTGGATAGAGGCATTGTCATCCTAGAAGAGTTTTTAAATGCTTGCCATCATGTTTTTAAATGCTTGATATGATGTTCATGGCTTAATTGTATCATACAGTACACCTATAGGGAAACATCTGCATTTATAATGTTCCTCCACTAATTTATTACGATTTTTCCTTTAATTTGTCTCTCGTCTGCATCTGTATAATAAATAGCATACAAAATCATTCCAGGAATTTTGGGGAGCGTATTGATCTTGAACGCGTAGTGGGCACTTTAAACCAATGCTACTAAACGCTAACGTAAGCTGAGCTGAAGAGGTGTAAGTTTTAGCACAACCTGCTCTCCCTCTCTTTCTCTGTCTCTCTCTTTCGCTCCCTCTCTGAGCAGTCCAGACAAATAACGCATTCAACTGTTCCTCCTCAAGTCGGATTCCGCACCAACCGGATTGCGTGAGTAGCAGAGCACAGCATAGATCGGACGCACAGGCAGCACACAAATACGCGCGCGAATCATTTACGGACCTGGAGGAGGACAGGAAAGGTCTCTCCTGCACCATCATTCCGTTTTGAAAATGGATTTGTGGACCAGAAGAAACCACGGAATGTTTTTGCAGCTCGCAGTCCTTCTCGGTTGTTTATATGGTGCTATTGGAAAAGGTGAGCACGCGTTTTCTTCACTCTTTCCGGTTGGGGACCTGCTGCTTGAGTGCACGGAGAGTGATGGAGTGGAATTTCTTGTATTGAAATAATAAAGACAACTAAGTTTTTTTGTCAAAGCTTTTGAGAGGTTTCTTTGGTTCATAACCTGGCTGTTTTAACAGTGGCTTATGTTTTACTATTATTACGTCTGCACTTACAAGGGATATTATTAGCCTACACCACTTTTTATTACAGATTGTCAGTCCTTGCATCACAGTACTTACTCTCAAACCTGCCAATCGTGTTAATGTGGGCCGGGTGTTAAAATATGTTTTGAAAAATGTTTGCCCGCTCTGTCATTGATTAAACCAAGCGTTCCCTTAGCCTTGTGGGTATACCCGTCGGGGATTATGTTTTCACTTGACAGAAATCGCTGCAAGTCTATCGAGTGTGTCAAAACGAAAACATGTATCGGGTTATCCAGAGTTTGCAGAGCAGGGCAGAGCAGGCTTCTAAAATGTAGCAGCTGTTATTATTCCAACGCTGCTGTCAAGTGTTAATATTAGTTTCCCCCGCATATTGTATTCACATCAAGATACTCATTTCAAAAGTAATTTCACAAACCTTGCCTGCCATTGCACAAAATTATAGGTCGAAAAACCAAAATAGATAGTACGACTGTATTTATTACCAGATACAGGCTGAACCATACTGCGTAAAATACACTGAGTCCCTTTTTAACAGGGTCCCACGAAATGGTGTGTGTAATATTAAAGTCTAATTGTGGTCTCCCGCGCGCGCGTGCGCGCGCGCGTGTGTGTGTGTGTGTGTGTGTGTCTGTGAGAGAGACCAAGAGAGACAGAGAGAAAAAGAGAGAGGGTCGGTCCAGTTGGTTCTACACGGCACACACTGTGTGTGTGTGTGTGTGTGCGCGCGTTTGAAATGAGGAGAGGGAGACATTTTCCATTGCATCAATTCCAACATAATCCACAGAAAATATCCGCAATAAACAGAACATCGTTTTTTTTTAATTGGACACAAATACTGAACCTTAAGTCATCCGCTAGTAGTTCTTTCCCAGCTACTACAATGGCACTTGTTCAATTATGAATACCCTGTGTGTGTTTTCTGTGCAAGCGTGTATCAGTGAGCATGCAAGCGTGTATCAGTGAGCATGCACATGTGTGTATATGAGAAAGAGGGAGGTTTGGTGGTTGGATCTGTAATGAGATGCAAAAGTACTGTAATTGGAGCAGATGGCCGTAAACTTTGCAAGGCCACAGTCCTCCAGTCCACTGCCTGCACTGTTCTGCTGCCCAGTGCACCCTAAGTCCTCTATGACCCAAACAGCACCCTATTCCCTATGTAGTGCACTCATAGAGCTCTGGTCAAAAGCAGTGCAATATTCAGGGAATATTGAGCTGATGACACGACCTTACTCTTCCTATCTTACACAATTAGTCTGTTAGTGTACACACACACACCATCACTGTGAGGTTAAGTTGTGGTATAATAATATACAGACAGTTTTACAAAATGTGTGTCTCTACTTCTGTTGAGGGACATTATGGTGTGTGTGTGTGTTTGTGTGTGTGTGTCTGTGTGTGTTGCAGTCTCATTGCTGGGGGACATTTTCCTATCCATAATGGAGATTTTACAAAATGACAGCAAACCAAAGGAGACATACTGTATTTTAAAATCGGCAGATGGTGCCTAGTTGTGAGATTTTATATATTTATATATTTTGCCCTGAGGTGCAAACATTTTAGTTTTTACTTGATGTGACTGCTATCAAAAATTACAAACTTCGCAATTCTCTGATACATGCTTGCAATGAATTCAAACCTCAATGACATAAGCATGTTTTATTTTTGTTTTGTGGTTACATATCATTATACAGTATATTTTGTTTTACAGTGTTGTAACTACAACATCATGAGACCCTGTCCAATAACTTCTTACATGGCCCATTAGCCAATAGAGATTCCACTAGAATAAGCTTGCAATGCACAATTTGAACAATTGACAAGGCTGCTGGGCAATATAGGACATACCTGGAAAGATCTTGTGGGCGCAGAAGGCAGGACCCAGTCTAAACATATTGTTGATATCTTACGGGACCCAATGCAATCGCATTGCATGTGCAGCCTAAACCTGCACCTCCGATGTTTTGTCATTATATATCAAATTGTCAAATTTACAAACAGCAATATTATGGCCGCTTCTAACTTGACCGGAATACACTTTTTTATAAAAACACGCAACACTGGCCTGACTGACAAGCGCATGATGTTTATGCTGAATTATTAAAGTCTCTGTCTTCATGTTACCTCGTTATCGGCTTACCTAAACAGCTGTGTTCTATCAGCTGGCTGCTGCTTTAGTTCATCAGCATTGCAGATGGAGAGCAGGGCTGCATCCGAAATGGCGCTCTATTCCATTTTTAGTACATAGGGCTCTTTATATATCCCATTGGGCCTTTGTCAAAGGTAGTCCATCTTGTGGTTCTTTTTGGATACTGGCCCGGGACTTTGATGTTTGAAGCATTGACAGGATGAATCATCAAACAGGTCACTGACTCCCCACACACTGCCAGCATGTAGTCATTTAGTCAGGTTAGTAGTCTGTTGTTTTCACGAGAGGGTCTGCCCTCCACTGTCCCGTTAAGGTCCTGTGTGGCTCAGATGGTAAGAGACTTTGCTTTTCCCCTCCATGTTTAAGGTTGAGGTCTACCAAGTTAAGTTGTTTATATGGTTGTACATATTGTGTTGAGTCTTTGTAAGATGTGTATCCTTGGAATATCCTGAAGCGAGGCTTCATGTGAGCATCTGCCCTCGACCTCAGCCATCAGATGAAGGTCTCCCTGGCTGATTGTGGCGTTCATAGGAGACACGTCGGTTATCTTGCAGTCTAATGCGTGTTGTATAAGGACTAGAGTATGCCTGAGTTATTCCAAGGCTATCCTCTTATCTGTGGAGGGTCTGTGAGAGCGACAGGCTTAATCAGAGCGCGGCAGAATTTTTTTGGTCAAACCCTCAAGACGAGAGAGAGAGCGTGAAAGAGAGTGAGTGAACACTCCAAAGACGAGCTTGGCGATGTAGCCGAGGAAAGAACCTCAGTTGCTCTCAGCTGGAGACCCCATCAACCGGTTTATATTTTGAGTTTATAGTTACTCATTTGAGTGACCCATTTTTCCTCATGTGCTTTAATGTGTGAATGCAGTGTCCTTTACAGTTAATTGTATAAAACACAGCTAAGTTTATGAATTGTATTCCATATGGGATTAAGAATTACATTGATGAGCAACTTAAGTTGGTTCTTTGAATATGCACCAATGTTCTGTACATTAAAACTGTGATGTTTATCTAAATTAAGTATTGATGGTTACTTTCTGTTGACCTAGAAGTAAACCTGATAAAGAGCCTCTTTGTTGAAGCTTTCCTACCAGTGGTAAAGCATATTTTGACAGTCGGTCTGTCTATGTCCATGTGAATGTTAGTGTGCGTGTGCGTGTGCGTGTGTGTGTGTGTGTGTGTGTGTGTGTGTGTGTGTGTGTCTGAGTGAGAGAGAGGGAGAGAGAGCAGGCGAGAGAGTAATGGTGAGATGGAGCTAAACATTGAGAGAAAGGGGGAGGAGATTAAGCAGGGAGAGAGAGAGGGTGAGGGGGAAGGAGGGAAAATGAAAAGCTCACTATCAACAGACAGAAAAGGACTCAGAGTTGAAAGAGGAAGATAATCCTGCTTCCCTGAACTCTCATTAACATGAAACTTTGTACGAGCATTGTGATTTTGTCACGAACAGAGAAAGTGAAGAGTTGATGAAGAATGTGCTACGGCACTCTGCTGAAAAAGGACAGCGCTGTTATCCAGCCAGCTGTGGAGTTTGCAGCAGCAACAAGTTGTTTCCAGGGATAGTCATCAGACTGCCATAGTCACAGAATACATTGTGTCAGCTAGGTTATGACAACTGAGTCATGAGGATTACAGAACGTGCGCTGTGTTCATTAATGCCCGGTTCATTTGATCACTGATGATGTGATCTGTCATGTGTTTAAGCAGGACAGGTACCGGAATGTCCGTCATCCTCACTGAAATCCTGGATGTGTAGGAATGAAAGCCTCCCTGAGTCTTATTCTGATGAAGGTCTTGGGAAAAATACTTTATAACACTGAAATTCACATTATGTGCGAGTATGTCTAGAGACATTTACACAGTTTAGTCTTTGCACTGAATGGCTCATTCCCCCTTCTCTAACCCCCTACTGTATCTTTCTTTCTGTCATTCTTTCGTTCTTTTTCTCTGCTTCCTCCTTTTTATATCTCCCTCTATTTCATCTCTGCTCTCACCCGCTATCTCTCTCAGCACCCTGGCTTTCACTCCCCCGTCTTTGTTCCGTCTCCCACATTTTTCTCCCCCTGTGTTTCAATCACTCACGCCCTCTCGCTTTCTCCCGTTTTCTCCCTCTTCTCACTCACCTTTTCTATCTTTCTTCCTCACATTCTTTTTCTCCCCCTCTCTCCCTCTAGGCCTATTACTAGTTCTCTAAGGGCTTTTATCTTCTCTCACAGCTGATCCCAGGTCAGTGAAGCACTTCTCCTAATAGCCTAATTGCAGATTACACCATGACACCCCAGTCCCTTACGCTGAGTGTGAGACCGATAGAAGAAGTGAGTCACACCCGCACTAGTCATGCTTGCCAGACTCATGGAGCTCCGAGCCTGAAAATGACACTCCTTTTCTTGTGTAATGCACTACTTTTCTCATATCAAGTTTCAAATTTTTAATGCACAGCACAGAACAGAAGCCACACCATTAACTTCATACTAAGAAGTTCTGGTTAACATAAAAAACGTAGTTCATAATAATAATAACACATTGTCAGTATTTCCATGTCCGAAAGGATTCTGGTCAAAAGGGATGCACTCTATTGGATACAAGGTGCCATTTTGCAAGAAACCTCAAACAGACCCATTTGCTCTTTGAAGGGACTGAATTCACACCCACAATATGTGGTACTCAACTCTCCCATGAGTCCTAACTGTGTGCTGTGCTGTAGAGCCTAAGCGTTAAATCGGTTGGCTGAAATTTGCCTTTGACAGAAATATTTGTATTAGCCTTTTTTCTAGCGATAACATGGCATTACTATATTCAGCACATAAAATGAAATACTATGTCAGCTTATTTGCAGTACTCTTAGTTTTTTGTTGTTTTCCTGAAGAGAGTGCTCTACAGGATGCTCATTGAACATAAATCGAGTCACAACGTGAGAGAGAGTAGGAAAGGGGTTTAGTGTAGCTAGTGATATTTGAAGTATAGTTTCAAAAGAAAATTTCACCAAACAAGGAGCCCTGTCCTCATCACAATATCACTCAGATAAAGGTGCACTCCAGTCACATGATCACCCTGTTGAAAGTGCTAAGCTTCTTGAAAAACATACTGTTCTCAAAATGTGATCTCAGCTTGTCTAAAAGTGACCTCACCTTGTCTCTGACAGATTACCAGCAATCACAATCCCAGTCAAACTGAGGTTCAGGTGTGCAGCAGGTTGTTTAGGGAGGATTCTCTGTTTTAATAGGTTAGAATTAGTTGTCACTTATTTTGTCTTCTAAACCAGATTGATTTACTTGACACAAGAATAACAATGTTATTGTCTAGGTACAGAGCCCCATATGGGTCACAGTAAAATAAAAATTGAAAATGGCATGCTAATCTGTTCTCTCTTCAGATTTTTTTAATTAATTACCAATTTTTATTCATTCTGACTTTTTTATTCCCCCAATTTCTTCTTTCATTTGCTTAAATCTTATCATCATGGGTAACTCAGGAAATGTTCTGGCTTCCTTTGTAATTGCTAAATAAAATAGCCTTGCAGGCACAGGAAATGTGTCAGAGGTGGTGAGGATGACCTTGTGTTCTTATCAACATGTTAAGAATGTATTTGTATTTCAATATCATTGTAGTTAAGTAGAATTAAATTAACTTGGATCGATATATAAAAAGATTAGTTTGAATCTGCATTTCTAGTAACGTTCATTTGGATGCCCATTAGCTATTGCACACGCAACAGCTATTCTTCTAGTGATCCACAATAAACCTCAAACACATGACACAGAGCAGATTTATACAGTGGGTATAAAAAGTCACCAATCCCTTTCAAAACATGAACATTTTTGGCAGTACAGCCTGAAATGAGTGCTGGGAAGTAAGTATTATTGCTTAATTGCTTATGCCTCAAAAGTATAGAAAATGGCAATTAGTCCCCACAAACCTTTCTTTTTGTGCCCACGACAGTGATATTTTTTAAATTTGAGATTAAACAAATCAAATAAGACTTTATTTACAAACAGTAACTCATAACATCCAAGTGGGGAAAATACATCTAAAAAACTTTCAATTATCTAAAGTGAAAACAGTAAAGAACCCTATTGGGATAAGTGAACAACCCCTGAGTAAATACTTGGTGGAACCACCTTTTGCTTGAATTGCAGCCATGAGTCTCCGATGTCTCTACTAACTTTTCACACCTACTGTGTGATATTTGCCCATTCTTCCTTACAGAATTGTTCAAGCTTAGTCAATATCCCTGGTGGCCACTTATGGACTTCACTTTTCAAGTCCTTCCACAGATTATTGATGAGAATTTGGTGGGGGCTCTAACTATGCCACTCAAGGACATTAACCTTCTTGTCCTTCAGCCAGTGTATGGTTGTTTTGGCATTGTGCTTTGGGTGATTATCATGCTGGAATGTGAACCATTTTCAAACAATTTTCAACTTCCTGGCAGCGGGCTGCAGGTTGTCCTCAAATATCTGTCAGTATATAGCATTATACATTTTCACTTCTATCCTGACAGGTGCTCCAGTCCCTGCTGAAGAGAAACACCCACACAGCAGCATGCTTTACTACAGTGAGGGAAATAAGTATTTGATCTCCTGCTGATTTTGTACATTTGCCCACTGACAAAGAGATGATCAGTCTATAATTTTCATGGTAGTTTTATTTGAACAGTGATGGACAGAATGGCAACAAAGTAAATCCAGAAATACACATGTCAAAATACTTGTGAATTGATTTGCATTTTAATAATGGAAATAAGTATTTAATCCCCTCTCAATCAGAAATATTTCTGGCTCCCAGGTGTCTTTTATACAGGTAACAAGCTGAGATTAGGAGCACACTCTTAAAGGGAGTTCTCCTAATCTCTGTTTGTTACCTGTATAAAAGACACCTGTCCACAGAAGCAATCAATCAATCAATCGGATTACCAACTCTCCACCATGGCCAAGCCCAAAGAGCTGTAAAAGGATGTCAGGGACAAGATTGTAGACCTACACAAGGCTGGAATGGACTACAAGATCATCGCCAAGCAGCTTGGTGAGGAGGTGACAACATTTGGTGTGATTATTCGTAAGTGGAAGAAACACAAAGAACTGTCAATCTCCCTCGGTCTGGGGCTCCATGCAAGATCTCCCCTTGTGGAGTTGCAATGATCATGTGAACGGTGAGGAATCAGCCCAGAACTACACGGAAGGATCTTGTCAATGGCAGCTGGGACCATTGTCACCAAGAAAACAATAGATAACACACTACTCCGTGAAGTACTGAAATCCTGCAGCACCCGCAAGGTCCCCCAGCTCTTGAAATCACATGTACAGGCCTGTCTGAAGTTTGCCAATGAACATCCGAATGATTCAGAGGAGATCTGTTTGAAAGGGTTGTGGTCAGATGAGACCAAAATCAAGCTCTTTGGCATCAATTCAACTTCCTCTGTTTGGAGGAGGAATGCTGCCTATGAGCCCAAGAACACCATCCCCACCGTCAAACATGGAGGTGGAAACATTATGCTTTGGGGGTGATTTTCTGCTAAGGGGACAGGACGACTTCACCACATCAAAGGGACGATGGACGGGGCCATGTACCGTCAAAACTTGAGTGAGAACCTCCTTCCCTCAGCCAGGGCATTGAAAATGGGTCTTGGATGGGTATTCCAGCGTGACAATGACCCAAAACACATGGCCAAGGCAACAAAGGAGTGGCTCAAGAAGAAGTACATTGAGGTCCTGGAGTGTCCTAGCCAGTCTCCATTAACCAGTCTCTGTGGAGGGAGCTGAAGGTTCGAGTTGCCAAACATCAGCCTCGAAAACTTGGGACTGATGTTTGGCAAAAAAACTGGTGGCCAACTACAAGAAATGTCTGACATATCTGATTGCCAACAAGTGTTTGCCACTAAGTACTAAGTCAAGTTTTTCAGAGGGGTCAAATACTTATTTTCCTCATTTAAATGCAAATTAATTTATAAAAATGTTGACATGCGTTTTTCTGGATTTCTTTGTTGTTTTTCTTTCTCTCACAGTTCAAATAAACCTTCCAATAAAATTATAGACTGATCCGTTTTCTGTCATTCAGCAAACATACAAAATCAGCAGGGGATCAAATACTTTTTTCCCCTCACTGTATAGGCATGGTGTTTTTGGGTGGAAGATGTATTGGGTTTTTGCCAAACATCATTTTTCGAGAGAGTAACATTTTGGTCTCACCTGACAACAGCACCTTTTGCCACATCGTCTTGAAATTTACAATGTGCTTTTTCACAAAGCTCAAATGATACTTGATGTTGCCTTCTTTGAGTAGTGATTTTTTATTCCCACCCTCCCGCGGAGGCCAGATTTATGGAGCTCTTGTAATATTGCGGTCACACACACACATTGATCAGACTTGACATAAAGGCCCGAAGCTCCTTCAAAGTTACCTTTGGCTTCTTGGTAGCCCCTCTGATGAGTCACCTCCTTACCCGGTCAACCAGTGTGGAGGGACAGCCTGATCTATGCAAGGTATGGTTGGTGGCATACACATTCCACTTTTTAATAATGGTCTTTACTGAGCTCCAAAGGGTAGACAAAGCCTTTGAAATATTTTTTTTATCTATCCCCTGACTTGTGCTTTTCCACAACTTTATCTCTTAGAACGAACCTTTCCGACCACTCGTCGATTCCTTGCTTTGAATTGCACTATAAAGCAATAGAGTCCTCTATGCACAAATTATTTTATTCTGAACTAATCAAAGTCACTACAGTTGATCACAGATGGAAGCCACTTAGCTTGATTTGTGATCTGGAATGTGATTGGTTACACCTCAGTAAGATTGCAAATGCAATTTTAAGAGGGTGTGTTCATTTATACAAATTGGTTATTTTACTGTTAATTTTAATAAACATTCTGTTTTAAAAATAAGCTGTGCGTACTGTTTGTAAACATCACCGGAAAAGGTGAACATTTTGAAAGAGGGTTGTACCTTTCTATACCCACTGTATATACTAACAAATCATTCTATAGATAATTGTAACTTTAATTAAAATAAATATGTAGTTAGGTGAGGTAAAAATGAAAATGTCTGTACAAAACATGAATAATGGCCAGACAAAGATTTAATGCAATATTATTATTGATACTCAAGGCATATATAGAGAGAACTCAATTACAATATATATTGAGGGGTACACATCCACCCGATATTCAAACTTGCTCAAAATGCCCCCCCCCCCTCCCCACATATTGATTTATAAATTGCTAATAAAATAAAAATACTCTATATACCGCCCATCCAAAATAATCAATAGCAAATGTTAACATAATCAGAACTAAAATCAACAAATTGCCGTTATTATTAGTAGCGGCTCGGGTTTTACGGGTTAGGCTACTGCAGTTCTGCGTGTAGTTTATCCAGGTGAGGTTGCGGTATACCGAGCCGAAGCCGTTGGTCGGCTGCTGTAAACTGGGTTGCAATAATTTTGTTCATTTGAGTCAATAATGCCTACAGCGTATGCCGTGGTGTAGGCATTGTTGACAGTTGTTCGCAAGTCTTTTTATTTAGATAAAGGCAGCGGCTCCATGCAATTCTTTTGCACAACAAAAGATGGGCTAGTTTTCAGGCATTTTGGTCTGGCTTTGAGCAGTTGCTGTCTGGAAATTAACCTGGCAGTACTGGCTGTAGGTGCTGTTGGTAGGTACAACCAATGTCGAACGTCTTATGTTCAAATGTATTACAAAGTGGAAATCTAGAATGTAATATGAGTGTTACGCAGATTTTCTTCCTGTCGATTGTTATAGTTTAAACATCAACACGTTATTTTGTTTCATAAATTATAATTTGCTAAAAAGTGTCAGTAATTGCTTAGAGAGTAAATAAAAATGTTTGGTGAGAAGGGGCCGATTTGCAAGTGCAAATCAATGAACAGTTATAATGTTACCTATCATAACTAAGTTACCTGGAATGCTAATTAGCCACACATTCACCCAAAGGTTAATGACTTAAGTTAATGATTTTGTTAATTTTGACAGAAATCTCAAATTAAGTCTGAGTCAAGTGTCAATCATTTATGTTGGGCTGTATGTGTAATTTATGCAGACCGTAGTCGTTTTCATTAATTGCATATTCATATAGTATACTGTATATTTGTATTTGATTACTATATGATAAATAACATTAGTTATCAGTCAGATGATACAAGTATGCTGTAGTACAAAAGATTAGTCAATGTTTATTGATATAATAATTATTGCCATTCAGATCAGAAATGGTTAGTAATCCATTCCTGAACATCATGGCAAGAAACACAACTTGTTTACTGATATAATTTAATGTTCACTCTGGTGCGTTCAGAGTAAAGAAAGAGGCAGAGGGAGAGAGAGCATGAGGATGAGGATGCCAACAGGGCTGGGAGAGCAGGTGTCATGGATGTGGAAAACTCCCTACTGCGGACCAATAATGATTCACCTATTTGAATCACCTGACTTAATACGGCGCACGTTTAATCAGTGCGGAATGTTGAGGTGATGGTGTACAGTGATTGAAGGTACAATTACCGACGTGTTCCCAAAATACCTGTGATGTGTTGTTGACTACGTAAGTCAAACCTTGTTTAACCATGCGGGCATAATTGTTGTTTCCAGTAGTATCAACGTTACTTTATTATTCCACGTGAATGAATGACTAGGCTAATTAGCATCTCTTTATTGCATATTGCCGTAGCTTGGAAATGTGCTGCGCTACACTGTAGTGTATTTGAACTATACAAGTCTATTACTTAGTTATGTTGCATGAGACCCAGTGTGATTTCAGGCAACTGTTATAAGCTACACTTTAAGACGTTTACACTCTAGTAACCAACTTATTATGCATACTAAATGATCACGTGACTAAGTTCATTGACTAAGAAGTAGTTCAATAATGGTCTTAGATTGCCATCCTGCAGACCAAATGTGTAATAGCACTGTAGCTATGTCTTGTATCCTGCAATGTAAGTATTGTTAATAACAATGCTATCGGTCACATTTACAAGAACCACACATACACCTACACACAGTCATATTTAAACACGGTGAAACATACACCCACATAATCCTCCAACGAGGTAATGACAGCCTGTTAAAGAATATTTGGGAATGAACATAGTTTGGAGAAAATGTTTAAGGAATGAATACAATTTGTAGGGAGTCAAAACATTGAAGAAATGGAATAAAGGCAGACTGCTAGTTAGAAAAAATGGAGTGTGTGATTAAAACGTGACCCCAAATGACTCCCCCACCACTCACATCTCATTAACACCTCATATCTTCATCACAGAAGTTATACTCAATAAAACATAAAACACTGTCTGGCTATGAAACCATATAGTGCAGTCTAAAATACAGACAGCCTCAGCCATCACGACTAAACATGTCATAATCTGAAGTCTAGAATGAAAAAGTGATGGTATAATAGAATACAGAGACATAGAACACTGTAAGGCTGTTCAGAGAAGACTGGGTGGCTGCACTCTGAAAATAGTGAAGTATTTGACAGCACTGCACTGCACTGCAACAAACATGTTTCGATAACCTGAACTGGGTCTCTTGAAATAATCAAATGTAGGGCTGACATCCTGACCCTCCCTAACTCTTCCTCCACTACCTTTGACCTGGATTCATCATCAACCTGGATGTGAAGGAATTGATAATTTATTAAAAGATGAGTGTGTTATATCAAGGACTGACTAATGTAAGTAGCAGGCCATCAGAAAACCTTAACCAATTGAGTGTAATGTATACTTTCAAACATTAGTTATCATGTATGAGGGGCATAAACCAAGTAATGCTCTCTATCAATTTCTGGTAAAATAGCTACAAATTACAGAGTTATAATCCCTTTTGAGAACAGAAGTTCAAGTGTATATTCAACGAAAGATTAGTAATGGGACTTGAAATGACTGGATGGCTACTGCCTACATTAATCAACAAACTGTCTGGCAGACAATGTATTATGCAGCTAGCTTTCTACAGTCATTTGCACTGAATAAAAATATAAACCATAAAAGACTCAGGAGATTTTACAAAGTTACATCAATTGACATGTATCCATTAGGCCCTAATCTATAGATTTCATGACTAGGAATACAGATATGATCTTATATGGAACACTCATGAAACATTCCACAAGCACTATATAGGGGTTTTATTTTTGTTTATTGTAGCCAATTAGCTTTTAGTTATACCCCAACATCAGTGTTTTCTTTAGCCCAGAATCAGTGATATCTAGTCTCCCTTCTTGCCCAGACAAGAAGGGTCCTACAATATAACACAAAGCTTCAGCTACACTGACTTCGCTCATTCTAGCTGTAGGTCCAAAATTACAAACTGACTTGGATATGCAGTTAACTTCCACTGGTGTTTGACCTGGTCCAGATGCTTTGGCATCCTAGTCTGCATCAGGGGTTATATTGTACTGGAGCAGCAGAGATAGAATAACCAGGTGCGGTGGATGTGACTCTTTAGTCACGCGGCTGCTTCCTTGGCCCTACCTTTACATTTTTGATTGTGCTTATCTATTCTTTTCCAATCAAATCAAAGTTTTCCTTCTGTCAGCTTGTGTGGGGAAGGGGTTTTAGTAAGAGCCTGCCTTGACAGTAATGGATAAAAGGGCCGTGGCAGTAGGAGAGGGCCCGGTAGGCAACGCCTAATCAAACAATGTGGGCTGGGACCAAAGAAATAACATGCATTTTCTTATCAGGCCCACACACCGCTGCCACACAGTTTGGAAGGTCCATCTGGAATTCTCCCGGTGCTCCGGATGCCCAGTCCACTATTGGCCATAAGTATTCATTAATATACATTGTCGGTGACCAGTTTATGCCATTTAAAGTTTTAACATGGCTGATGTAGCCAAAACAAAATGATTTCAATTGTAAAAACATGGTGTAAAATTCACATTGTTTTGATATGAAAACATTGTCGTGCAGAACAGCTTACGTGCTTTTCAGAACATACTGCCATGACAAAGTTGGCTTTAGAAATGACATTAAACTGAATGCCAGTGCATCAATTAATAGTTTGGAAAGTTGGGAACCAAATGAATGTAAGCGGCGGTGACGAGATTCACAATTTTCCCTCATGGCACCTTTCATCCACGCTCATGGCACCTTTCATGGCACCTTTCATCACCATATTTCCAATATATTTCCATTATTTGTTTACCTACAGTTAACATCTTTGTATGTATGCTAAGATTTCAGTCAGTCTTTAAGACTTCACGGCTGGGATGTCAGTAGGGTCTGATGTAGTTGGCTCATTAATTATCCTGCCGGAAGGTTTGCTACTTTTAATGTACATCCCGATTGATGGCGTGCTACAAAGATGATTATCCTCCTGGCATGTTCATTTCAGCTATGCAGAGAAATCCTAAAGTTCTGTTTGAGTGGCTATTGGGTTCTACCTCCTTTGACAAGGTCCTTCTTGTCCAGTTACTTAGTTTGGCTGGACAGCAAGCTTTAGAAATAGTTTGGTGGTTCCAACCGTTTTCCATTTCACAATGAAGCTTTAGCATTTTTTTCATAGAATTCTTTGGATTTCAAAAGTCTTCAGAGAATTTCTTGGATTTCAGTTGTTTTGACATGCACTGTGAAGCATGGTACCGTGTGCCAATCAAGTTCTAGAAACATCTCTAGGATGATCAATTTGAGCTAAATTGGGGTCCAATTACTTATGTATACGAGATATTTTAGTTTTTTATTTTCAATAAGCTGCCTCAGTGTTTTGTATTATCTGTATATTGATGGCAAACATAATATATGTAATCGGTTAAAGATTTAGTCTCTTACATAGCTAGATGTGGAGAAAATGAAGTAGTCTGAATATTTTTCAAACACACTGTAATCCTGTGTGACATAGAAAATGAAAGCAGGGACTCTAGGGCACAAAATGTTGTTAGTGGTTGCCTGTGACTGTCACTTGCTTTGTGAGATCAGATTTCATCAAAGGGATGTTTTCCTGAATCTGTCTTCATACAAACATTTATGTTGGAACCTGACTGTGTGGTGTCAGTAGGCTCTTTAAATCCTAGGAGTGATTTAAGTAGGCTCTTAAAAGTCCCCACTGTAATGCAAACCAGATTTCTAGACTCTGTAAATAGGATGTCAGTAGGCTCTTTAGAATACTAACTGTGATGTATGTAGTCTCTTTAAAACGCTAAATGTGATGTTAAATGTGATGGTATTCTATAAAACCCAAACTGAAATCATGGCCACATATTCAGTGTACTTTTTTGTCATACTACAGTATATACAGCCAGCATAATCAATTGCCTTGTATTGGCAGGGAAACTGTCAAGAGAGATGACCTATGTGGCTGTGAGTCAGCTAAATGTGAAGGTGGGAAAATGTGGTATGCCTCAACTATTTGCCCTCCAAATGTCCACATATTCATTGTAGTGCTTGATGGCAATATGGTGACTTCTGGTTTCAGACTAATTCATACACATTTATATACATGTAACTTTGCAGACTAATAAAGAGTGACTGTAGTGACTGAATACATTTTCATAATTTTTCCTACTGCCCCAAAGTGGGAATTCAAAAATCCACAGCCTTGCAAGCATCAGGTTATAAATGAGCTACACAGTTGTCAGAAAATGTGCCTCTGGTTTTTCAATGATCTTCCACTTCTACTATACTTTCACTTTTTCAAATCGACAGCTTGATGATCAAGTAAGAAATATGTCTGGAGTAGGAATTATCTATATTTGGCTGGTAAGATGACCCGCCGAGTGCTTCCATCCTTCATATGCAGCACATAGCTCGCTACCTCATCAGAATGTATCCCTTTTCAATGAGCTGGTTGTTTGTATTGTGAAGAACATAAACCAGTGAATAAAATCAATTTGGTGCAAATGTCTGCGTGGCATACACATTTCCCTGCAAAGCTGACTGTCCATTATGATTCATGAGAGAGGTGGTGTCTCTCAGTGGCTGACTGAGGGAAGTGGAAAGCGTAAAGCAAGGATGAATCACTCTCATATTTCTTCTTTACTGTCATTTATGAAAATGTGTGTTGGAGAAGTCGAGTCATGAATGGGATCTTATGAAGTCAAGGTTACACAAAGATAGCTGTTTTTTTTGGTCTTTTTTTGTGAACTATCAGTCATGATTCTAGATTTATTAACAGAGAGAGACATATTTAAGCAGGAAATTGACAGAAAAAAGGCAGTCCATCTATCTCTGGTTCTGACCCATGCGAATCTGTATTAGCTCAAGGCCAAATTTTTCAAAGGACTGGCACCCTCAAAATGGACACATTCATCACAGAGCCCTGTCGTCATTATAGATGAGTTGGTCCTGGACCAAATATCTGTCACGGTGGCACTCTTTCTAGTATGTCCAATTGTGCTCTCGTCTTCTGTTAGCTTCGGTTCCTACTTTGCTGTAATAACTAGAATATTCAACCTTTCTGCTGCAGATTATGTTGCTCTTGTTTCACATTCATACAGTGATCATTCACAACAACATCTGCTGTTATTGCTCATTATGTCATATTCTTTTCTGTGTTACCTCATGAATGTCAGGGCAAATCAAAGTAGGGACATTTGACAGGTGTGCATTTTTAATGTGTCACCCTATTCTGTTTTAGTGCACCTTTTCTGCCAAGGGCTGATTGAAATAGGGTGGCATTTTGGTACACGGAATGGGGAATAACACAGGTGTGGCAACTGAAATCCAACAATTCACTACCGCTCACTAAACAGCTGTATGATACCACTCTTCCGTAGATGCAGTTGCGGGTTGATGTTGTTTGTAAAAGCACACCAGTATACTTTTAACAAACCCAAGGGGCACTGACCTAAATCATCAGTCAATCTCCATTATCATCATCAGATGTTCAACAACAATCTGGCTGGTTTTCAGCCACCTGCAACATTAAATCATCAAAGTAATACTTAGAATGATACGACTCTTGCTTCAGCTAATTCCTTTTTATTTGTTAAAAGCTTTGTTTTAAACAAGAAAATAACATTCTACTGTCCTTGAGTTTACGTACGCTTGCTCTTAACACTATGGTTTGAGAGTGATGTAGCAACAGCCTTCCTTACCCTTTGTGATCTTCAAGATTTACTCACATGACAAGTTGGTTGATAAATGATTGAAACGACGTCTTTGCGGATGAAAATCTTTTTGTGGTTTAGCATTATTTTGGTCAGCTGGTTATGGTCAGCAGCGCTTAAATGACAGTGGAAGTACAAAAATGTGCAAAAAGGGCAGAGATATTAGGAGAATAGGTCAGAGTGTTGCCTAGCAGTCACCCTCCAGCTCCTAGCCCTTCAGTGACATTCTGAGCTCATACTTCCATTTCACTCCCCAGTGGTTCCCCTAGGGAAGGCCAGGCAGAGGGGCTGACCCAGTGACAAATTTGGGTCAGCACTGACGGAATCCTTTTCGTCCAGTTCTGTTCTCTCCTGTGCCACTGCCTTTCCCTCTCATTGTTCCCTCAATGTTCTTCTCATCTCTTTCTGCTTCAGTCTGAGCATTCTATACACTAGGCTACCTGAAAGCTGCACGCATCTGCTCTGTATGGAGGGCAAGCACCTTAATCTTTTATGAGTTACCTCAGGCTCACCAAAATACTTTATTTGTAAACATTACTTGGAGGCAGAGTTAGTCTGACCTTCTGAACAGTTTTTCTTTCCGATCAGCATCGTCACAGGCTCAAAGCTAAGCAGGGATCAAGGCCAGTGATAGAAGCATGGCTATGCTTCAACTGAGAGTATGTGTACTGATAAGCTCTCTTCGCCCTGACTACAAAGGAACCGAAGGTAAGGAGGAAAGAGCGTACATAAACTCAAAAGAATTATTGACACTGACAATACTGACCAGTTATTTCTTGATTTTGCTGGTATCGTTCATTACAACAGGGAGAGAGAGAAATGGAGACAGGCAGAGAAAATATTTGGGTTTTATGACCTAATATTAAAATAAATATTTGAGATTACAGAGAAATCGTCCTTCACTGTTTCTGTGCATAAAAAAAACTTTATTTTACGCTTGCCAAAAATCATTATATTAGAAGTTTATGTATTTTATTTAGCTTTATTTATACAGAGAAATCAACTGAGACCAGGGTCTCTTTTACTACTGAGCACTGAATTACAGCTGTAAAAACACTTGCAAAATAGAAATAAAACATACATTAAGAAAAACAGTCAGTTGACAATAAAAATATGATTTCTTAGACATTTTAAAAGACAATCCAGTCTTGAGAGCGTTTCCAGCTTATTCGTTATGCTATATTCTCAGGATGTTTTTGCACGATTGCCTTAAATAGATATATAAACCAATGTCTGGCTCTTCTAGATGGTGGAAGTATACAGTATAACACTCAGTGATTGGTGCAAAACTTTGAACCTGTGATAAAACGCAAGACTGAATGATAGATTGCATCCAGAATTTTTTGTACAGAAGCTGAGGCATGACACATATATATAATGCAAATTAATTATTTAAAAATCATACAATGTGATTTTCTGGATTTTTGTTTTAAAGTCCGTTTCTCACAGTTGAAGTGTACCTATGATAAAAATTACAGACCTCTACATGCTTTGTAAGTAGGAAAACCTACAAAATCAGCAGTGTTTCAAATACTTGTTCTCCCCACTGTTCATTTGCCTTGTTAAAATTCCTTTATGGACTACAAGAAACGTAGATTTAAATCCATCAGCTACAATAGTCTATGTTTTTTCACCAAGTAAATGTTGAATCTCGAGGCAAGTGTCCTTGACCAGGCCCAATGATGACAGCTTTTTGTTTAAAATTGAGTGATCTAAGTAAAGAACATGTTCAACAGGTCAACAAACAAATCAACACAGCTTAATTTATCATCTAAGGCCTTCATAATGTCATTTACAACCAGTGTACTTGTGATAGTACAGTGCCCAGGTCTAAAACATGATTTTTATCTGTTCAAAATGCAATTTTCTGATTAAAAGGAACGTAGCTGCCTATTTAGTGATGTCTCCAGGATTTTTGCGAGGGATGAAAATTTGGAGATAGGGCAGCAGTTATAAAGGACATTAGCGTCCAGACTCTTATGCAGTGGGAGCTCAATTTCAAGACTAGGGATAACTCCCCAAATTATTGTTGGATAAAATGTATGTGTTAGAGCTCCAGAGATAATTGAAGCAGCATTAACCAATAAGCCTGGTGCTAGCATATCAGCCCCTGTAGATTTCTTAGTGTCTATAACTAGCAGTAAATCAAGGACCTCTTTTTATGTGAACAGACTAAGCAAAAACCTTTGACACTTAAAATCGGTGTGTTCCTGCATAATTACTTGATTTTCATGTATTCCTCTATCATATATTCCCACAGTCATTTTGAGTAGGTATAGACATTTTCAAAAAGATCTCCTGCTGCAAAAAGTGTCAGTTAAAGGCATCAGCAATGGCATTTTGATTTTCATTTTGGATTGTCAGTGTCTTAAAAGTCTGCCACTCCAATCTTGATGTAGTTTTTCTGGCATTTGCCCACACCGCATTTCTTTTATGAACAGCATTAGCTATTTCTAAATCACACCAGTGTTTGGATCTGTTCTTGACTCTTATCGTCATACAGTATTTGGGGCATGCTTATCTGTGGTAAAGGTAAAAGTGACATAAAGTAGTGCTGGTTGGAATGGTTGAAATGCAGTCAAGATGACTCTGGGATAGATCTTGTAAAACAGCTTGTTTTAGTCCCAAATTTTTTCAAATTAGGTCCATTAGGTGATCTTGCATACCTTTCTAGGCAGATGGTGGGTGATCTGATATATTACAATTGTTTCATATTTTCATAATTAAGTCTAGGTGTTCAAATTCCTTATGAATACAGATTGACTACAGAGGCTGAAAGTTGACACACCTCCACCTTTTCCCAACCCATATGCTCTATATACACTGCTCAAAAAATTAAGGAAACGTAGTTATAACAGTATAATACCAAGTCAGCACCCGGCCTTAAACCCCAAGGAGCAAACAACAGTAGTGTTGAAAGTCAATATTTAGGAAAAATTCCCTAAGAACGCCAAAATTTAGGAGGAAACCTAGAGAGGAACCAGGCTCAGAGGGGTGACCAGTTCTCTTCTGGATGTGAACATATTAAGAGACAAATTAATAAATGCATGTGGGCTGAGTCTAGAATCTACTTAAACCTAGTCCAGATTGGAAGCATGACCAGATGGAGGGGGGGGGTCAGCAGAGAAATTGTCAGGTATCATCTTGATCTGCACCACAACCAGGAGGACTTTGGACAGGGACAGCAACCAGTCAAGCCTGGCTCTCCGCAGGTATGGGCCAAGACCTCATGTCCTCCTAAGTTTAAAACGAAAGGAGACAGGGAACATTTTGAAAATGCATTCCTTAGCTCTACAAGGATTGATTGTGGAGAAGGAGAACTGACCCTACTCACTCCAGCAGAATAATATAGCTGTGTAAGACCTTGGGGCTGAGACGGGGTGTCCAGAAACACTGTGGCCCAACAGGGGAGGCTCCGGACAGGGCCCAACAGGGAATCCACCCACATTGCAAGAATCCTCCACAAAGGGACACCTACTAACTGCAACCATACTGAATGAAGGCCGAGTTTTCCCAGCAGAGTACAGCCCAATTGCACAAGTGCGCAACAGAGAGACAATAGCAAGCCAGTGACTCCGCCCCTGAATGGCATTGGAGAGAGGGCATCCCAATGGCAATGAGAGCCCACCTGGCAAGACTGAAAGGGTGGACAGTATCAGACTTTTCTGCTCACCTTCACGCCTCTGGGCCAGATTACACTTAATCATAGACCAGGCTGAAGAGTGTCTTTATTAGACAATTGAGAGTTTGCATTTCTTACTTTAATTGGCAAATCATTCCACATTAATGGAGCTCTTTGAGAGAAGGCCCTGCCTCCGTCTGTTTGTTTAGAATTTTTAGGTACAAATAAAATGCCTGCATCTTGCGATATAAGGTTATTTATAAAACCTTAAAATCAGCCCTAACCCTAACAGGCAGCCAGTGTAAAGAAGATAGTACTGGAATAGTGTTCATTTTTGTTTGTTTTATTTAAGATTGTATCAGCCAAGTGCAGCCTTAATTTAAGTTTACTTTTTGATTCATCAGGGTAACCGGAAAAAAGAGCAATGCAGTAATCTAATCTTGAAGTAACAAAAGCATTGATTCGTTTTTCTAGATCAGTTTTTGATAGAAGGTTTCTGATTTTTGCAATATTTCAAAGATGAAAATAAGCAACTCTTGAGATATATTTTATACAGTGGGGAGAACAAGTAATAGATACACTGCAGATTTTGCAGGTTTTCATACTTACCAAGCATGTAGAGGTCTGTAATTTTTATCATAGGTACATTTCAACTGTGAGAGACAGAACTTCGGACTTTCAGCTCCCTCCAAAGATATTTGTTGGGTTCAGGTCTGGAGACTGGCTAGGCCACTCCAGGATCTTGAGATGCTTCTTACGGAGCCACTCCTGAGTTGCCCTGGCTGTGTGTTTCGGGTCATTGTCATGCTGGAAGACCCAGCTATGACCCATCTTCAATGCTTTTACTGAGAGAAGGAGGTTGCTGGTCAAGATCTCGCGATACATGGCCCCATCCATCGTCCCCTCAATACGGTGCAGTGGTCCTGTTCCTTTTGCAGAAAAGCACCCCTAAAGAATGATGTTTCCACCTCCATGCTTCACGGTTGGGATGGTGTTCTTGGGGTTGTACTCATCCTTCTTCTTCCTCCAAACACGGCGAGTGGAGTTTAGACCAAAAAGCTCTATTTTTGTTTCATTAGACCACATGCCCTTCTCCCATTCCTCCTCTGGATCATCCAGATGGTCATTGGCAAACTTCAAACAGGCCTGGACATGCGCTGGCTTGAGCAGGGGGACCTTGCTTGCGCTGCATGATTATAATCAATGACGGCGTAGTGTGTTACTAATGGTTTTCTTTGAGACTGTGGTCCCAGCTTTCTTCAGGTCATTGACCAGGTCCTGCCATGTCGTTATGGGCTTATCCTTCACCTTCCTCATAATCATTGATGCCCCATGAGGTGAGATCTTGCATGGAGCCCCAGACCGAGGGAGATTGACCGTCATCTTGAACTTCTTCCATTTTCGAATTATTGCGCCAACAGTTATTGCCTTCTCACCAAGCTGCTTGCTTATTGTCCTGTAGCCCATCCCAGCCTTGTGCAGGTCTACAATTTTATTCCTGATGTCCTTACACAGCTCTCTGGTCTTGGCCATTGTGGAGAGGTTGGAGTCTGTTTGATTGAGTGTGTGGACAGGTATCTTTTATGCAGGTAATAAGTTCAAACAGTTGCAGTTAATACAGGTTGTGAGTGGAGAACAGGAGGGCTTCTTAAAGAAAAACTAACAGGTCTGTGAGAGCGGGAATTCTTACGGGTTGGTAGGTGATCAAATACTTATGTCATGCAATAAAATGCAAATTAATTATTTAAAAATCATACAATGTGATTTTTTGGATTTATGTTTTAGATTCCGTCTCTCACAGTTGAAGTGTACCTATGGTAAAAATGACAGACCTCTACATGCTTTGTAAGCAGTAAAACCTGCAAAATCAGCAGTGTATCAAATACTTGTTCTCCCCACTGTATGTTCATCAAAGGAGATGTCAGGGGCAAGGGTAAAACCGAGATTTCGTACAGTTTTTTGGGATAAGGCCATGCAGTAGTCGAGGTTCACAGTGAGACTTGCCAACAAAGCTCTTTGTTTCTTGAGTCCTAAAATGAGTATTTCTGTTATGACAGGTCGCATGAGGCAGTGACTGCAGCCCATTCAGGCTGCACAGGTTGTCCAGCTCCTCCAGGATGGCACGTCCATACCTGTCGTTGCAAGGTTTGCTGTGTCTTCCAGTACAGTCTCAACCGTATGGAGGAGATACCAGGAGATGGGCTGTTACACAAGGAGAGCTGGACATGGCTTTTTATGGCATTGGTGCAGTAAAGGTTTCTTTCTGGCAACTCGTCCATGCAGCTCATTTTTGTTCAAGTATGGTCGTATCGTGCTTCTTGAAAACAACCACACGTCTTTTTCCAGTGCAGCCTGTATTTCTCCTGAGGTTACCTGTGGGTTTTTCTTTGTATCCTGAACAATTCTTCTGGCATTTTTGGCTGAAATCTTTCTTGGTCTACCTGACCTTGTCTTGGTGTCAAGAGATCCCTAAATCTTTTACTTCTAAATATGTGATTGAACAGTACTGACTGGCATTTGCAAGTCTTTGGATATCTTTTCTATATTCCCTTCCATCCTCATAATGTTCCATTACATTGTTACGCAGGTCTTTTGACAGTTATTTTCTGCTCCCCATGGCTCAGTATCTAGCCTGCTCAGTGCATCCACGTGAGAGCTAACAAACCTCATTGACGATTTATACAGAGACACTAATTGCAATTTAAAAAGCCACAGTTGAGGGAAATTCACCTTCAATTGCCATTTTCACCTGTGTGTGTGTCACTGTGTGCCTGTAAAAAGGCCAAACATTCAAGGGTATGTAAAATTTTTATCAGAGCAATTTGGGTGATTTCTGTTGTCATTATGATATTAAATGTAACCAAACAACTATGTGGTAATAAATGGCTTAAATAAGACAGTTGTTTTGCCTGATCATTTTTTCAAAATCAATGCCAAAATGTTACTATTTTTGCAAGAGAATGCAAACTGATAAGCACAACTGTAGATACTGTATAGCTATTAGCTAGCCATCTACAGTAATGTGTTTCTAATTTAACGCGTTACGTGTTGCAGTCCTGTCACACCTGTTGTTCTTTAGGATGTTTGGTAATGTAACTAGTTTTGAGATCTGTGGAGTTTTGTCTAATTGGTTTTACAATGCAGATTTAAACAGACAACACATCTCTACACACATCTATACATGTTGTTTAAATAGTTTAGTTGTTAAAGACACAGTCTATAACATAGGAAACCATAGATCAAATCCAAGGTTTTAGTGAAGACTATATCCAACTGAGTAACGATCTGTAGACCTGTGTGCCCAAGCATTTAGTGTAGTTTATAACCAATGATTGGGCAAGAATTAGTGTCATATTAATTGTTTTGTTACAGGGAATCTCTAAAGAGTCACTCCTAGAGCCCTTCTCAACACATGCCCTCTCCAATCCTCATTAGAGTTGTGTTTGTATAGTGGAGTGAAATAGCACAACCAGGGGACCTGCTCTTCTAATGAGAGGGATTTTCTGGAAAGGAAAATAAAAAATAATAATAATCACCTGACGCTTACTAGCCAGGAGACGTATTACTCACTCCATTTTACTGGCCCAAGTTGCTCCTTAGCAGTGAAATAATAAGATCTAGAACGCAAATGGCATTCTGTTATCTATGTAGTGCACTACATTTGACTTCGGCCCATCTGGTGCCATGCCATTAGGGACACATATTATGGTTAAATGGCATACAGGCCGGAGTTGATTGCTGCAGTCACATTGGAGTTCTTTTGCGTTACCCAATTAGTTGGGCTAAAACAAGTAATTTTTTCACAACAGACTGCAAGTGTGTGAATGTGTGTGGCTGCGGAATGCTGACGCTAACTCACTTTAGTGTAGATAGTCATCCCTTGTGTGTTTGACAGGGTACGCTTGGGTCTAAGTGTAACAGTGTCTGTTTCTGTCTGCCTTTCTGGTGATTATCAGTAGCTACACAGGCATATCTCAACAGTGAAAAGAAAACAACACTCACACATACTGACATGGCAAAGTTGCAACACAAAGAAAGATCGATTACTGTAAAAAGCATTAGCAACACTTAGATAAAAGACTTAAACATGAGAAAGTGTGTCTTAAGGGAATTTTGACACCCTTCTGAGTAGAAATTAAAATGTGACAAATGTTGGCTAAGTAATGGCATTTCCCATTTTATTGAACCAAAACATTCCACACCCGATATGTAGTGGACTGGCTGTTCTGTTTGATGGTGACCATTTAACCCTCTGAGTCTTGACTGCTAAAACCCACTCAGTAACAGGGCCTTGGTTCATAAAGGCTTCATATACTCTCACAGTTCGGCTCTAGCCTGCCTGCTGTGCCAGGGTTGGCAAAACTATGGAGGTCGTCAATTTGGCACGTTCCTAATGGTTCCGTTTGCTTGTAAAAGGGAGTTAGCTCAACAAAGCATAACTATGCTATTTTAGATTATATGAAATACAGTGGTACTGTACGTATGCACATCTGCTCTTTTTGTTTTGTTGGTATCCTGGCCCTGCTGACGGATTGTACCAGGGGAGAAATCAAAAATGGAGTGAATGTTATTATCTCCAGAGAACTTTTCAGACAAGTAGGGCTTTTAGTTTATAATGTCCTGACAGATAGCTGTACCTATGTCCTTGACCGGAGCTAGTTGGATATAAAGCTGTCACTCTTTTATGCCCAGTGCGGTGAGAGTATACTGTCCGGCCATACAACAGTGTGGGCACTGTGCACAGGGTTAGAGGCTGGAGGCTTATGTAAAATGTAAGCCTTAGCACTGCAGTTAGAGAAGTGGTTGCATGAAAGGATTTTTCATGTCAGGTGTGTCTTTATGCCTTTTTCATGTCCATGCCAGGCCCATCACAGAAGAGTTGACCCAGCAGGACGCATTAATAGTTGAAAACATCTTGTGATCCATCCGGAATGGCACAATATTCCCTTAACAGTGTAATTTTTTTACCAGACCTATTGCATTTTCAGGGACGGGGTGTCATCTGGGACCAAAGCTTCTGGGTACAGTTTCTGGGTTATAGAACATCTTATTTTGTTCCAGGGTTATAGAGCATTTTAGATTTGTTTCCACATTAAAGAGCATGTTTGGTTTAGTTTCTGGGTTACACAGCATCTTGGTTTAGTTTCTGAGTTATAAGGCATCACATTCTATGTTTATCAAGATATATTAGATAATGCATTCAGGACCTGCTAGAGTACAAAGTTTTGGGAGCTATTTGTTTACTGAACTTGTATCAAGGGTTTTTGCTGACGTTTGCATTAGTTCTCCTCAATAGCATGGCAAGTTATTGGAGTTAGTGAATATTCTTAGTTTTGTGTTGTGCCTTAGTAATAAATGTGTTTGAATCCAGTCATTTAATTGCAGCCTTGTAGCTTTTCTATCTCCATTCAGTGTCTGTTTCATTGTATGGGGAAGTTAAGGTTGGCAGTCTGACCTACAGGATAAAGACTTTAAACCACTACTGTGCCACAGCATTCTCCCTGTGATTGTTAACTTCATTGATTTACATTTATCTTCACCGCGTTCCACCTTGGTGCCACGCTTTTAAACAAATAATTCTTGATTTTTTTCACATAATTTCACGGTGAAGGATAGTACTTCTAGTGAGTTAAGCGTGTTTTATCCATGGATGCGATGTTTGTACCGATGTTATCAGGAATTTTCCTGACTCAGTTTTACTGGACAGTTTTGGTGGAAACTGAAGATAGGAGGTGTCAGAAGCACGGCAGGTATTTATACTAAAGATGAAGGCTAGACAGCGATGAGGATCGAAGACACTCTTTGTCTTTGTTAGCACAACCAAACGTAGTCATGTACATAACCATACACAGTGGTTTAGAGAGAGGGATAGATGCAATTAAATGCAGTTTATCCCCCTTCTTCATTCTGAATGACAGTGTGCCCAACTTTTTATCTTACATTACACTTTTCCCACCTTGGGTGGAAACATGCATTGACATTATAGCGAGTTATCTATTTCAACATCAAACAACCTGCAATCGGTTTACCCACCAATGTTTTTACTACTGCACACGTGCACATATACCCACACGCTCTCATACACAGATTTCATTAGTTTTCTGTGTGTGTGTGTGTGTGTTTGTGTGTGTGTGTGTGTGTGTGAGTGAAAGTGTGTGCATGTGCTTCTGACTCTATATTGGAGAAATGGAGCTTGATCATGACCCATTACTGGCTTCTGCTATCGTACCCTCTCAACAAGTCAATGATTGGATAGTTTCTTTTAGGTAATAGCAGTCAATCACAGATCAGCTGGCACTACAAGGCCATTTGCTGGCCCTGTAGTACATTATCTAATGCTTACTCAACACCATTTCTACAGAGCCTTACTGCGCTCATCACATTCTGTGAAGAAAAGTACTGGTCATTCAGTTTTTTTCTTCGCCTAAAGACTGACCAACTGGCAGCAAATTGTCTTTAATAGCCCTAGACTGGACCAAAATTGATAATCCATATTTTTTACTTACTCTGCTTTTGTGAGATTTTCCACTTTGGGAGCATAATTCAAAAACTTTGGTTGCTGTTCCTAACATGTTTTCAGAGTCAGACATATTTAGAATTAACTTTGGGCAGTTTGTATTATTAAAGAGACTAACCAATTTGAAATATGAAAATACAAGGTCATATGAATTACCTTGATTATTCAGAACAGTAATTTTCCATGAGGGGGTTTGTTCTGCGTTTGCTCTTGGCTGCTCAACCTCCTGTGGCATTTGGTGTAAATTTTGTAGGGTTCACTCCCTATATTGTGCGTTGCTTTTAATCAGAGTAAATTGTCCGTGGTTAAAAAATGCACTCTAAATGCAGGTTTGGGACGCGGACACCCCTAAATACATTTTCCTTGCCGGCCACAAGCGCAATCTGGCTCTCCGTCTCTAAATCTGGTCAATTAATTTCCTGCCAAAGGAACAAGCTAATTAAAACTGGGATTGAAACACCCCTGCAATGTCGCCACATTCCATTGGCGCATTTTGCTGGGCACTGCAACTATAAGAACCGAGAAAACAGGACAAACGTGTCAGGATAGAGTGGAACCATGTTTGACCGAGTAAAATACAGGAAAAGTTCAGTGCTATTTACTTTTTTGTTGTTAGTCTTCCCTTCCACAAAAAGCATTTCAGTGGCTCTCATTAGGGTATGCACTTTTCTGCTGAATTCAGCATTGCCTGACTGTTTTGCAGTATTTCAAAAGATAATATTACTGAACTGTTGGAGTCTGGAAGTTCAGGCCTGTCCCTACACCCCGGTTCTGTCCATACTGTATTTATGTTGTGTTGTTTGTGAAGGTGATGTATCATCTTCATTGGTATTCACTCTCTCCTTCCATCATCTGGACTGTGGGCAGTTTGTTATTTCAGCAGAATATAAAATGAGATGACAGTAGATGGATGGATGAAGGAGAGAGAGTGAACAGGAGGGGGACTCGAGGGGGAGGAGAGATGATGAGAGAGAATGAGAAGAGGGAAGAGAAGATGAGGGAAGAAGAGGGAAGATAAGAAGAGGTAGGAGTAAAGGAGGGAAGAGGATAGAAGAGAAGCCTGGAGTTCCTGCCAAGGATCCGTCCTTCATCAACACTGATGAACAGCTTCTCATCTGTTCTGAGGCCACTAACACACCCTGAAAGTTCTCTTCGAATAACAGAATGGGTGTGCCGTCAGAAACCTGATTCCTTATATAGTGTAGTTCTTTTACTGGTCTATAGTGTCTATATTGTACTACAGGCATTTGGAAAGCATGCAATTATTATCTAACAAAGTGGTACTGTGTAGCAAAATGCTACTGAGAACCCAGCTAGTTAGTACATCTGTTTACAAGAAAGCGTTTCCAAGTGTTGTTTTGCACCAGTTATCTGAAGGACAGAGTAATTGTAGGTCCTTTTTGTTTGGATGCAAAGGTAGCTGCATTACAAGGAAAGGTCAGTTGATTTTTAAGGTTCAGTAGATGCAAGTTGACGAGGTATTCAGCGTTTACCTCCAGTTCCCTCCATCGCACCACAGCACCTGTGTGTTACCGATCCGTGAGTCGCTTTGGAACGAGACTGGCGACACCGAAATGCCATGCGCTCAACGCCTCTGTAGTTTAGTTTAAATTCGGTGTAGTATTCAAACACCACTCATCTCTAATTATGAACTCAGCTTTTACTCCTCTGCTCTGGTGTTTGAGTGCACTTTCCAGTTTGCCGCTCTTGAACACTGTAATTGAAATGCTTTTCACACCGAATACTCAACGAACAAGCTAGTAATAGTCATTAACAGACAGAGTGTAGGTTGGTCAGGATGAGAGTATGTTCGCACTACTTATGGAGGTTTGGCAAGCTGTAATTTGTAGCTATCTCTAGCTGAAATGTGTCCTTCCCAAGCAAACAACCTCAAGTGATGTCCATGTTCAGTTAAAGCGATGTGCCATTAAAAGCTTTTAAGAGTGCTGTATCTACAGGTCATTAGAAAGCTCCTGATATTGACAAGGTTTTATTACCTAAAACCGTGTTGATAATAAAAAGCAATTTAGTGCAAGTGCAGTGGATACAAAAGTCTACACACCCCTGTTAAAATGCCTGGTGTTTGTGATGTTAAAAAAATTTGACAAAGATAAATAAGTTCAGAACTATTTCCACCTTTAATGTGACCTATAATGTGAACAATTCAGTTGAAAAACAAACAGAAATCTGTGAGGGGTAAAATACAAAAAAATAAAACTCCTGCTTGCATAATTGTGCACACCCTTAAACTAATACTTTGTTGAAGCACATTTACATTTTATTACAGCACTCAGTCTTTTTGGGTAGGAGTTTATTAAGATGGCACATCTTGATGTGGCAATATTTGCCCACTGTTCTTTGCAAAAGCGCTCCAAATCTGTCAGATTGCGAGGACATCTCCTGTGCACAGCCCTCTTCAGATGACCCCACAAATGTTTAATTTGATTCAGATCTGGGCTCTGGCTGGGCAATTCCAAAATGTTAATCTTCTTCTGGTGAAGCTATGCTTTTGTGGATTTGGATGTGTTCTTTGGGTCGTTGTGATGTTGAAAGGTAAACTTCATCTTCAGCTTTTTAACGGACTCCTGAAGATTTTGTACCATTGCCTGGTATTTGTAACTGATCATAATTCCCTCCACCCTGACTAAGGACCTGGTTCCAGCTGAAGAAAAACACCCAATAGCATGATGCTGCCACCACCATGCTTCACTGCGGGTATGGTGTTCTTTGGTTGATGTGCAGTGTTGTTTTTGCACCAAACATACCTTTTGGAATTGTAGCCACAAAGTTCCACCTTTGTTTCAAGAGACCATAACACATTTTCCCACAAGCTTTTAAAATACTTGATGTTGGTTTTTGCAAACTTCAGCCGGGCTTGGATGTTTTCTTTTGTAAGAAAAGACTTGTCTTGCCACCCTACCCCATTATTCATAGGAATAATACGGGAGATTGTTGTCACATGTAGCACACAGCCAGTACTTGCCAGAAATTCCTGCAGCTCCTTTAATGTTGCCGTAGGCCTCTTGGAATCCTCCCTGACCAGTTTTCTTCTCATCTTCTCATCATTTTGGAGTGACGCCCAGTTCTTGCTAATGTCTCTGTTGTGCCATATTTTATCCACTTGATGATGACTGTCTTCACTGTGTTCCATGGTATATCTAATGCTTTGGAAATTACTTTGTACCCCTCTCCTGACTGATATCTTTCAACAATGAGATCCCTCTGATGGTTTGGAAGCCCTCTGCGGACCATGGCTTTTGCGCTGAGGTGCAACAAAGAAAATGACTGAAAAATCCTACTAATCCTACTAGAACAGCTGAACTATATTTTTGATGAATCAGATTCACTGTAAATGATGGCAGGTGTGTAATGACTTCTATTTAACATGAGTTTGTGATTGGTTAATTTTGAATACAGCCACATCCCCAGAATACAGCCACATCCCACACTTATGCAACCAGGTAATTATATATTTTATTTTTCCCCCTCAAAGATTAAAGTTTGTTTTTCAATTGAATTGTTCACATTATGTCATATTAAAAGTGGAAAAAGTTCTGACATGATTTTGCTTTCTCATTATTTTACACCACAAAGACCTGGCATTTTAACAGGGGTGTGTATACTTTTATATCCACTGTAGAGCCTATTGTGTGTGGTATAGGAATACCATTGGAAATGTGTAACTGTGAATGATCAATAGGTACCAGTTTTACTTACTCAAACCTGTTCTGAGGGCAAAAATAAATGTGATTGGTACAGGCAAACACCCAATGGAATTGGAGAGGAGGCGGTGCTCATGAACACTTAAAATTACATCAAATTACAAAATCCTCCGCAGCTTGTCCTTGAAGTAGATGCAACCATTTAGCCATCAGCTAAGTGCTTTGATGACCATATATGCTTTTTGGTTGTAAAGGTGAATTAAAATGTGGTCTAAACTCCCATACACATCCTTAGCTTATGAAACAGTGAGGATGTTGCAACATTTGCCATTTGTAGGCTAGTCTATTTCAATGTTGTTTTCGACAAACCCTTACTCTATTAGTTAGTTAGATCACTTTTCAAATGAAGGTCTCTCTTCCTAACTCAACATTGGATGCTAGGTCACTAGGACAGCTTAGATTCATCTTCCCTTTGTGTAGGGCTAAATAACATGCAAAAGCATCCCACCATTCAACTGTTTTTCTTAAGCTTGGGTGTATGAAAAGTAGACTGGATTATTAAAACCACTCATATAAATTGTTGAAAATCTAGGTCAGGAAATGTATCCAGGTCTACGGCATGACATATGTGTGTATAAAATATATATTATATATACTGTAAAATTATAGTTATGTTAATGAAGAAATTAAAAATATATTCATAGTCTTGATTTTCAAGGAAACTACTGCAGTTCTCTCCAACAATACAATTAATGCAGGTCTCAGTATCAGAAAAACATATATGTTGTACTCTATGGGGTATTTAATTCACATTTCGGTGATCAAATTATCCTGACACCTCTAGTTGTGATTCATCTGAATGTTAGAATGTTGCCTAGTCAGTTTTTCTTGGCCAAAAATGATTTAGGTACCAAATATAATGACCTGGGGCCGTATTCACAAAACATTTGATGTCACCACTAGGACTCCAAAACAGTACTATAAGTTCCTAGCTAAGATTTTTCTATTCACAAAGCTAATAAAACCAACTTACACTAAGGAATGGGGAAAAGTCTTAAACTAAGAGAAAGGGCAGAGTTAACCATGTGGCTATTGGTGATGTCATGTTCCATAAACAAGCTTACTATGCCCACAGTGATTGGCTGATAGGGGAGGGGTCTCGGTCAGTGAATTAATCATAGCAATACTATAGAAAGATGTGTCATTTTGCCGTATTGAAATGAAGATATTTAAACAAAAATGTAGAGTAAGTGCCACTGATCAAACAAGAAATCAAGAATGACAGACTTACCAGTCAAGATATGCTCAACTATTTGTCAGCCTCTTACATGTCGGGCAGCTTGTAAAGAAATGAGCGTTCAACTTTTGATGGTGCAATAATTTGCGCATGTATATGTCCCATCTAGCAAGCGAGCTGGTTTATTTCTATAGCACAATTCATACACAGAAGCAATTCAATGTGCTTTTCAAAGAAGAGCACCAACTACACCGGGTGGTCCAACCATGGCCATGAAGTCGGCTTTGTTTCTTTGTAGTTGGCAACTGAGGAAACCAAATCATTTGTCGAATGATATGGGGTCTGGAGAGGGCGTTTATTGTTTGATGTAATATTCTACTGACAGGTGAGTAGAGATAGTTCATCTGCGCTTCATAGCTCCACCTTCCAAGTAGCGTAGAGTTGTCACAACCTTGATGTTATTGGGTTGTTTCTGTTTGCTCAACAATGATCATAATACCCTCACGATTAAGCAGATTGCTTTTTAAAAGCTCAGTATCAATAAATGTTCCCAAAACGTTTACCTTATTATGAGGCGGATTGCTGACAGCAACACTTTTAGGATTGTTTGTGATTTGGTCTTAGTGACTTCAGCGTCCTCTTGACTACTTCTTACTTTTCACAGATTTAGGAGTTTGTTTAGCACATAAACGCTTTGTGAAATACACTTAGGCCAAATATTTTAGGGCTGACAAGCCTTTTTTTAAAGAGTTACTCCTAAATCAGCAAGTTAGGAGCTACTAAGCCTTAAGATGTTTTGTGCATACAAAAAAATACTGCCCTCTACAAAAAAGTGTTATTGAAGGGTACTTTAGAGGTTCCTCAACTGTAAGGGAACCACTATAAGTTCTCACAATAACTCTTTAAAAGGGGTTCTTCAAAGAACCCGCATCGAATGGTTCTTCCAGGAACCATACATATTTCTCCTATGGGGTCTGCTAAATAATTATTTTTGAACCCTTTTTTTTCTAAGACTGAAGATTCGAGTAACAAGTATACATAGTTCTTTACATTTCCCTCTCACATTTTTCCTTCAGGAGCTTTTAAGTAAGGGATACACAGCTTTTAAGTAAGGAATACTCCAAGTGCCTTTCCTGTTTATCATGGATCATCTGCCAGGGTTGGCTTATGAGGAAAAAGCTAGCATCTAGCTATTTTCAAACTAACCATTTAAACCAATGGCTTTTGTAAAATATTGTTTGGCTATGGTCCTCCCATTTAAGAGAACCAGAAGTATTTAGATATATTCAATGCTTAAATTGGTCCATAGCTTTCTGGAATTGAGCCTTCCAGTTGTGGTCCAACTGTCACCTTAACGGGACTGAGGCCTGCCACCTTTAATCAAGCTTGTTCCTCTTAAAAATATCCAATAAAAATGTTAACCGATGATCAAGAGAATTCGGCATTAACATCCAAACATCTTCCCCGGTAATCTCACTATCAAGCAGAAGCAAGAATAGATGTGGGTGTAGTTTGGGTTGAATCACAAACACAATCAACTACAGCATGGTAAATATCAAACAAATTGTTGAGCTGCTGATTCATTAGCTGGAGCTAAAATAGACCTTTGCAAAAAATAGATACATAATTACAGAAAACACAATGAAAACAATATTGTGTAAAAGCTATTGGAAATTCCTCCTTTATTTTATACTATCAGCTTCATGAAAACATTGCTGTGTGTATACAACAGTGGATGCATCAAAAGTGACACATCTAAAGATCTAAAGCCTATTTGCCGAATGTCATCAGACGTTTAGTCAAACGTTTGGTCCGAATGTTCACACGTTTTGTTTTTTTCAGACGTTTAGACAGATGTTAATTCCGAATGTTCAGACGTTTAGTCAGACATTTAGTCAAAATGTTTAGATGTTTAATCAGAATGTTCAGAAGTTTATTCAGAACATTTAGTCAAAATGTTTAGATGTTTAATCAGAATGTTCAGACGTTTAGTCAGACATTTAGCTTTTCAGCAGCATTGTCTTTCCACTCTTAATTGTAGGCTCACAATACACTGTTTAGCTGCTGCAATTGTTTTAGTGGACAAATGTGAGTGGCTGAGTAGCTTACAGGATCCCCTTTTGAAAATCATTTAAAATATAATGATTGTTTTTGTTATTGTAAAATGTACATAGGTTAGGATTACATGGTGCCTTTTCTGGGTAGAGATCATGTGCTGAGTTATCATATTTATAGGAATACATATTAATATACAGTGGGGAGAACAAGTATTTGATACACTGCTGATTTTGCAGATTTTCCTACTTACAAAGCATGTAGAGGTCTGTAATTTCTATCATAGGTACACTTCAACTGTGAGAGACGGAATCAAAAACCCAGAAAATCACATTGTATGATTTTTAAATAATTAATTTGCATTTTATTGCAAGTATTTGATACATCAGAAAAGCAGAACTTAATATTTGGTACAGAAACCTTTGTTTGCAATTTCAAAGATCATATGTTTCCTGTAGTTCTTGACCAGGTTTGCACACACTGCAGCAGTGATTTTGGCCTTCTCCAGATCCTTCAGGTTTCGGGGCTGTTGCTGGGCAATACGGACTTCCTGCTCCCTCCATTTTCTACAGGGTTCAGGTCTGGAGACTGGCTAGGCCACTCCAGGACCTTGAGATGCTTCTTATGGAGCCACTCCTTAGTTGCCCTGGCTGTGTGTTTCAGGTCGTTGTCATGCAGGAAGACCCAGCCACGACCATCTTCAATGCTCTTACTGAGGGAAGGCGGTTGTTGGCCAAGATCTCACGATACATGGCCCCATCCATCCTCCCCTCAATACGGTGCAGTCGTCCTGTCCCCTTTGCAGAAAAGCATCCGCAAAGAATGATGTTTCCACCTCCATGCTTCACGGTTGGGATGGTGTTCTAGGGGTTGTACTCATCCTTCTTCTTCGTCCAAACACGGCGAGTGGAGTTTAGACCAAAAAACTATTTTTGTATCATCAGACCATATGACCTTCTCCCATTCCTCCTCTGGATCATCCAGATGGTCATTGGCAAACTTTAGACGGGCCTGGACATGCGCTGGCTTAAGCAGGATGACACTGCGTGTGTTGCAGGATTATAATCCATGACGGCGTAGTGTGTTACTAATGATTTTCTTTGAGACTGTGGTCCCAGCTCTCTTCAGGTCATTGACCAGGTCCTGCCATGTAGTTGTGGGCTGATCCCTCACCTTCTTCATGATCATTGATGCCCCACGAGTTGAGATCTTGCATGGAGCCCCAGACCGAGGGAGATTGACCGTCATCTTGAACTTCTTCCATTTTCTAATTATTGCGCCAACAGTGGTTGCCTTCTCACCAAGCTGCTTGCCTGTTGTCCTGTAGCCAGTCCCAGCCTTGTGCAGGTCTACAATGTTATCCCTGATGTCCCTACACAGCTTTCTGGTCTTGGCCATTGTGGAAAGGTTGGAGTCTGTTTGAATGAGTGTGTGGACAGGTCTTTTATACAGTTAACGAGTTCAAACAGTTGCAGTTAATACAGGTAATGAGTGGAGAACAGGAGGGCTTCTTAAAGAAAAACTAACAGGTCTGTGAGAGCGGGAATTCTTACTGGTTGGTAGGTGTTCAAATACGTATGTCATGCAATAGAATGCAAATTAATTATTTAAAGAACATACAGTGTGATTTTCTGATTTTTTTATAATTCTGTCTCTCACAGTTGAAGTGTACCTGTGATATAAATTACAGACCTGTTCATGCTTTGTAAGTAGTAAAACCTGCAAAATCAGCAGTGTATCAAATAATTGTTCTCTCCACTGTATGAATGTGTGTTTGGTAAGCCTACAAAAACATTGAAATTATGTAGGGCGAACAATACTGTTTAGAATATCTTTCTTGAGATATAAAGCTGATAGCATTAGTTGAAGATCCATGAATCACCTTGTTTTCAATGTATTCATCATTAAAGTCTGTTGAAAGTTTATTTTAGACTAGCCCATCATTTACTCCTAGTTGGCCATAGTTGCCTTCACATTAGGTAATTATTATCGATCAAATCTTTTTCCACAAGGCTGTGTTTATACAGGCAGCCAGATTCTCATCCACTAATTGGTCTTTTAACTAATAATCTCTGCTATTTTGAGCAGTAACTGAGGAAAAGAGTGAAATGTGTATGGAGCCAGAAAAGCCTGTCATTGCTGTCATTTGCATGTTAATAATAATGATTTAGCTTAAGTCTCCTGTTGCCAAACATTATGTAAAATCATTCAGTCTTTACTATTTAAATGTTTGTATCCTACTATGGTATATCAATTACAGTGTTCTTTCTTCTGTCAAAGAAAATAATAATTTAGCCCTATCTTCAAAATGGATATCCATTTTGTCTCCCCAAATGCTGCTTTTTAGCCATAGAAAAGGTGTTACAGTTGGCAGACACATCACTGGTAAATCCCAAATTAACCCCTCCTTCCTCCACTAGACCCTCGGCCCTCCATTAACGAGTTCAAGTTCGCTGTAATTTGCACAAGTGTCCCAAAGCTGAGGGAGCAAAAATTGTCAAGTGTATAGGGGCTAATTAGACCCTCCAGTGGCCCCTTCCAGCAAGTGTGCGATGATGCAGCCTTCGCTAGCGAAGTAGAATCCCTTAAGTCACCACAACATTTTCTGAACTTGCGCAATTTCACACTGAAGAATGGATAGGCGTGCCTAATTATGACATGTGCAATTGTTTATGTCTGACTTCAAGACATGACACATAGCCTATACAAAACGAAATAGCTCCTGCATTTAATGTTAAATTGTTAATAAAGTGTATTACTTAAAAAGTTGTATGAGGGATTACTTTTAATTTCATGGTTGTTTTCTGAATTTAAAGTGGACCCTGAACTGCTTCATACAAATACAAGTGTGTCTCGAAGTTGGTGGATATATGAGTCCACTAGCTACTCTGTGGAAGTCAACCATTGAGTTTCCTTTGCAACAAGTCACCATGAAGTGCACTTGAAGCAAGTGTTTAGGGCATAGGGGCTGGATGTGGATTTTTGGCCTTTACCAGAGACGACACACTGGCCTTTACCAGAGACAGTACAGAATGTTAGAAGGCCATCACAAAGACACGCGCCCTTCATTTATTTATCCAGGGATGGCAACTCCGGTCTGTTTATTGCCCACGTCCATTGGAAAGGGAGCCCCAGCAAGATGTTTCAATGTCAAAACTTGTCTGGTCGAAAACATTGGGGGAAATATGTAGACTGGAGTGGGCCTATCTGCATAAAAAAAATATATTGAGATGTGTCTTGAAGTTTCTTGGTGTCATTTGGTGGCGTCTCTGCATTTTTATCAATGATATTGTGGGGCTGGGTATGTATTAAATGTCCTTGTCCTCAACTGCTTCTCTCTGAAGAACATGGCAAGAACTATGTACAACATACAATAAGATGGGTAATAAACGAGAGATTATTGAATTAGGAAACCTTGCCTCATCTTTTGGATTACAACTGTTTCCTGTGGAGGATTACTGTTTCCTGTGGAGGATTACTGTTTCCTATTATGTGTGACATCCCTATAATACATCTTATTTGCTTTATTTCCCCAACCTACGCAATATGCTTACTTTACTCCTGTGTGTTTGTGTGCATTTACATTCGCTCTTACGTTTTTGCATGAAGCCACGTGTGTATTGTGTTATTGACTACATGTGCAAGGAATACGTGTGCGTGTTTCTTCCCACATACTGGTACGAGTGTTTGTGAGTTTCATTGCAACCTCGAGTCAATACAGTCATAAACATAAAAGTGTATGGAGCATGATAAGGTCTCTCTGAGAGTCAATAGAATCCAAACGACACGATATTCTAGCTGGTTTTCTTAATGAGATGGCTGAAATCGACAGGACTCAAAGCCACGATCCAACCTGACATCGTCCAACCTGGCTCGGTCACATGGGGCTTATTGGACGTTTTGATCGGTTTGTCTTTTCCTACAAAGAATAATTTAATATGTGGTTAAAACAAAAACCCAACTTACCTGGACATGCAATATTCAATCATAGCAATAAACTGTCCACTGATGAGCCAAAACATTAAGACCACCTGTCTATTATACTGTCGGACCTCCGCATGCAGCCAAAACCCACTGAGTCATGGACTCTACAAGACCCCTGAAGGTGTCCTGTGGCATCTGGCACCAAGACATCAGTAGCAGATCCTTCATGTCCTGTAAGTTGCGAGGTGGAGCCGCTGTGAATCAGACTTGTAGGTCCAGCACATACCACAGACGCAGCGCCATACGCAGCAGGGAGTGATGCACTGTGTGTTGTGACACATTCCTCTCGTAAACATCATTAACATTTTCTGTTACTTGGGCCACAGTAGGCCTTCTGTCATTTCAGAGCGGACAGGATAACTGTCACGGCAACAGGGTATTTTGGGCGACCAAACATCCTGTTGCCAGTTTGTGGTTTGTCCGTCCTCGCTCAGGTCTTTACTCCGGCCCATTTCTCTTGCATCCGACACATTGACTGTGCCTTTGTCATATCCGCTTCACCTGTGAGTGGTCATTATGTTTGGCTCATCCAAACACTAAATCAAATGTTCAAACCCTTCAAATTACCTGAATAGCAAAGGGTGGTTTACATCATTGACTACTGTAAGCCTCGGAGAAGTTAGTAGACACATGATTGGCAGAAACTGTATTTAAAAGCAGCTGGGGTCTTGTTCCACTCTACCACAACCATATAGACAAATAGTTTAAAAGATGGTTCATAATCACTTCCTCTCTTTCCCTAATACAATATGTCCCTTTTTAGATACAGACAGACTGCCATATATAATTTTTTGGGATGAATTACAAGTTCACATGAGAATCTGGATGTAGATTCAGTATAAACCTTATTGTTTTACTCAGTCCTGTTTGATGTTTGTTGTTAGTTATATTTGTGAAGCTAGTGTTCAAAGTACTGCAAAAATATTTACTGTGACTCTGGACTAACACTGTTGAAAATGGTTTCTGGTTCACCTTGTCAACAACATTCTGTCCCTGTGCATTCCTAAGTATACACAGTTCTTAGCTCAAATTAGTGTGTCACCAATCAGGATTTCAAAGACTACTGATATACACTGTGTAATCTTGGAGCCAAACTAAATAAATGGACAGAGAATGTGTTATGTGACAGTCCGTTTACCTCTCCATTCTGAACTGATCTGTCTCTCCACTATACTGTGAGGCCCAAGTGTTGAATCGGCCACATACAAAAAAGCTGGTTAAAATATAAAACCAAAAGCAGAAGGGCCCTACTGTATAACACTCCCTAGAGTCACTCCGCAGCTGATTAGCCTTGCCCCAGACAAGTTGCCATTCCCATTCCCCAATGCCTTTGTGACTGGTACAACCTGAAACCTTACACACACAAGTCTTAGGCCCTTTGCTTGTAGAGGGGTCAACTGTACTGAAGGATTTCTGCAACATTTTAAATAGTATTGTCATGTGAATGTATAATGTTATGTAACATATGTACGCAAAATTGAACAAATGCAAGCTCTTGTCACTTATCCAAGATTTCTGATATATTTTATTTCATCTCACGAAACATGCAAAAAGTAATGTCAAGTTTGCCAGCTCCTATTGGCGAAATATAGCATGTTGTGTTTTTATTTTAGTGTGCCTTCTCTGGGAAGTGAATGTGTGTGTTTAGTCAATATTCCCCTGCGCTGTACAAAAGCAGGGGTCAAATCTACAAAACCTTCCATAAAATTCTGTACTTTTGGTAACACAATGTATCGACATCATTGCATGAGCATTGATAGAATGCCAGATTGGGTCCATCTCACTGTATTCTGTAAATGCTGTACAGCTGGGTGTCCTGTCTTTCTGTGTGGAACGGAAGAAAAACGTGTTCTCTAGATTTATACACCCGACGGACCAAATGGCTCCTCATTCTATCTGTGGTCTAACCCATTGCTTTGTGTTTCTTATTGGGTTGGCAGACAGCTGCGATAGCCCACTGGTGTCCAACCTGCCCCAGTCGTCCTTCAGAAGCTCCTCTCAGTTATCCGGCAGCCATGGGCCTGGCTTTGCTAAAGTCAACAGGAGAGATGGTGAGTAGTGGACTTCTGACAAATACTGTACTGTTCTACTGCATTAGTTCAGAAGTGTTCTGTTGTGTAGTCTCAGTGCAATTCTTCATATACACTGACCTTACCCATGCGCCGCTTCAATTTTGGAGGGAAGAATTGCGAAATGATACGGAAACTATTGATTGTAGGGTTTCTTTGTATATATGCAGTTATTTTGAGACAATTGTTTGGCCGCAGACAGTGGGCTGCTGTGCTGTGTTGCTCCGCGGCTCATTGCGGAGAGGGAGAGAGGAGGTTGGGCTCCCCACAGGACTGTCTGAATGAAGAACATCAAAGGCAGGTTTCAGAAGCAGCAGTAGCGCAGGATCCCGATCCGTTGCTGGTGACTTCAGTGAAGCGAGAGGGAGAGAGAGGGAGAACAAGAGTTATAAAGGGAGGGAGTGAGCGACCGTGAAGGAAAGAGAGGGAAGAGAGGAAGGGAGAGCGAGTGTTAGAGAGAGGTGGGGAGAGGGATTGAGAAGGAAAATGAGAGAGAGAGGGAGAACAAAAGTTATGTGGGTGAGAGGGACAGAAAAGGAAATAGAGGGAGAGAGGAGTGCTGAGCAGCTCAGTCCTAGCCACCCAGTATCTGTTGGGTAGATATTAGAGTACTATGTTACAATGTCCCTCACAATAGTTGAGGGTGGTTTGAATGAAAAACTTGATTCATCCACTCTAAATGAAATCTCATAAATTCTTTGTGTATTTGTTTCTCTGATGAAGGAGTTTGATATCAAAACAAGCTAAACACAACGTTTAATGTATAACATTTTCTTTTAAATAGTATTTGCATTGGTTACTTTCTATGCAAGTCTTTTTACAACCCTGTTTCCAAAAATGGTGAGAAACTGCATAACATGTAAATAAATACCGAATTCATTAACGTGCAAATAATTTAAAACCTGTATTCAATAGAAAATATTACAAAGACAACATATCAAATGTGATACTGAGACATTTTATTGTTTCTTGGAAAATATATGCACACTTGGAATTAGATACCCCAATGTGGAACAATTTAAGAATAATATTTCTCAACATGAAATTGCAAAGAGTTTGGGGATCTCATCATCTATTGTACAGTACATAATATCATAAAATCTTTGTACACAAGGGACAAGGCCAAAAACCAATATTGGTTGGCCGTGATCTTCGGGCCTCAGGCGGTACTGCATTACACACAGACATGATTCTACAGTGGACAGCACTGCATGGGCTCAGGGACACCCTGTCTTCCCAAAACCATTGTGAAGACAGTACGTCGCTGCATCCAGAAATAAGTTAAATAAGTTAATCTCTGCTATGCAAAGACACAACCATATACAATATAAACACTATAATACCGCCGCCTGCTCTGAGGCGATTAATCAAAATTTATTTTTGGAAATCATGGACACCGCGTCCTCTGGACTAAAGAGGGGGACCATCCGGCTTCTTATCAAGCCAGCATCCGTGATGGTATTGGGGTGCATTAGTGCACATGGCATGGGTGACTTGCACATCTGTGAAGGCACCATTAATGCTGAACAATATATACAGGTTTTAGAGCAACATATACTGCCATCCAGTATTTTCAGGGTAGGCCTTGCTTATTTCCACCAGACAATGCCGAACCACATTCTGCACGTATTACAACAGCATGGCTCTGTAGTAAGAGTCTGGATGCTAAACTGGCCTGCTTGCAGTCCAGACCTGTCAGCCATTATAAACATTTGCATTATGAAATGGAAAATGAGACAAAGGAGACACCAAACCGTTGAGCAGCTGCAATCCTATATCAAGCAAGAATGGGAATACATCTCTCTTTCAAAACTCCATTTGGTCTCCAAACATTTACTGAGTTTTGTTAAAAGATGCATCACAGTGGTAAACATGCACCTGTCCCAAAAAAATTTAAATGTGTTGCTGGCACAATTAAAAATGTGTGTGTATTTTTCCCAAAAAATGATATTTTGTCTTTGTTATATTCTTAATTAAATATAAGGATAAATGATTGGCACATCATTGCATTCTCTTTTTGTTTATATTTTGCATACATATACACATTATTTATCAGAAATACAAGGTTAATTTACTGAATACAGATGTTATCTAGCTGGGATATGTGAATCTCACAGACTGTAGCTACAGTATCATAACACACTGAGTCACTCTTGATAGGAACATCTGCTGGATCACAAACCATCAAATTTACATTTGCATACCGATCTCATAATATGGTACCGATGCATTTTTTGTAATATTTTTACATATTGACTTAACAATTAAACCATTTCCATTTGACGGCGTAAAAGAGGCGGATATAAAGCATTTTGCAAAACGACATGAATATGTATCTTTCTAGAATTAAATTACCTTGCATTATATTTCAAACAAATTAATGTCTGCCCAAGACAAGACAAAAAATAAGTCTCTATCTCTTTCACAATGTCTTTTTTCAATGTCAGTTTATCTTTTTTTATGCATATGCATCATTTTGTAAAGTATCTATTCAAATATTCCCCCTTTACTAGCAGTTTCTTTCTATCCAATTTGTATTCCTGAACTTATTACAGAAACGTCCAGCAGGCAATTCAAAGATCAGGGCATGTGTCCTCTAAGCCAGGAAGTCAGCCTGACTTAAACTTTGGAGGAAATGCTGTGTGAGCTGTCGACCTCAATCAGTGTGTAGGCACCCAACCCACCACAAGGAGTTGCTAGAGCGTGGTGAGACAGGGACTTCCATGACGTTCTGTTCGTGAGCGATGCAAGGCCAATTGTACACAGGCCATTGGAGCCTCTCGGGCCCTGACCGGGTGTGACACATCCTGAAAATGACTGAATCTAGCAATACGCTATAGTGCCTTAAACCTAAGGCACTAGCACAACTCATGAGGAAAAGACACACTATGAATTGCAAAAGGGATTGGTTGGTTGGATGTTTGGTTAGGATGCTGATACAAGCAATGTGTGCTTGCATTGCTGTCACAGTGGTTCTTTATTTGAATGTTTTAAAAGGGGGAGGGTATTTCTATTTTGTGGTTCATCCTAGCCTGAAAGCAGAAAATCTGTTGGGAGTAGGTGGGATTCTTAGCAGCGACATAAGAGGATCTGTGCGAATGATTTTCTTCGACTGTGAGACCAAAGTAACCTAAGCTTGTTGGATGCTGCTTCCATGCTGGCTTTGATGCCGGTAACCGTGCACACACTCAGTGCTGGCTTTCCAGAATCACCTTCTGAGGTGATCTGGGTGAGTAGGATCAATAGGTGTCTCACACGGTCTATGGTATCATCAGTTTGGTATATTTCCTTGTTCTTGATCATTATGAAATAGTATCAGTCAGGGTGCATGATTTTGATGCCACTGGGAGTCCGGTCTAAGCTAGATGAGCCTGCAAGGGTTTACATCAGGCCTGCTGCCCTTTGATCTTTGACCCACGTCCTGAAATGTTTTACCTCTTCAATGAAAAATGCAGAAAAATTACAAAAGCAATGGGTCTTCCACACAGCTCTAAAAATACCTATAAAAAAGTGACGATGCATAACAACAACCAGAAGTCACCAACCGTACAACCACATTTCTATCTGTAATGAGCTTGTAAACATTTCTCTTAGCTACTCAGTAACTCAGTTACTCAGGATGTTTACATGACAGGGGTTTTGTGTTTGAATGGTTGTTTACTTGGTTGCCACTCAACAACCACCCCATTTGACCTTTGACCCCACTCTCTATTCTTTCGGTGAGGGGAGGAGGACCTATCATCACAAAGCGGGGAAACATCGATGCTGAACAGAAAATCAAGTGCGCGCGATGACAATACGGTGACGGAAATTGCTTTTCTACATAGCTCAGCACTAGACAACACAATCCCAGCTGTTCGGAGGAAAAAAATCAATGAATACATTAATGGATTCGTCTCATTTATCCCCGCCTGCACATATTAACACTCAGCATCCTCCAGCTAGTGTTTCTCAGGGGATATTCGCATTACTGATTCAATTTACTGACAAAATGAACAGTGGTTCTGGAACAATCAAAAGCTTCATAATATTGTCCACCGCTCAGTTCCACTGATACTGTCTTCTCACCTGGCTTGTTTTTTATCGAAAATTATGTTTTGGTATTGACAACTATCCCGACAGCTGTCTGACAAAGAATCCGTTCACTGATTATACATGGACAGTAGCAACACGATGACTGTGGTTATATGACTGCTGACAGTAGTCTGTCGTCCTCAAAATCAAATCAAATTAAATAGCCTATATTTTGATCCATGCACATTAGATTGTGTCCTCTGACTGTCCTCTGAGGTCTAGTCAATCAACGAATTAGAATCCTGGTACACTGACAATCTATTTCAGTCATGCTGTGATCAGATATGAGACCATGTCCATGTAATCCAATGTGGTGTAGAAACATGAAAGACAGATTGAGATCCAGTCAGGATCAGATTTGTTTAAACCACCTCCCCAGGGGGACAAGAAGGCGTTATGGGAGAACCCACTTCTAGACAAGATCTCCCTTTGACATTTTTTGTCTCTATGTCATGCTCTCCCCCCAGAAATATGTGAAATTAGTATAGTAACTGTAGTAAAATGTAGTTTCTCTCCTTTTCTCTTTTTTCTTAATCCACCTCTTCTCATTTGTTAAAAATTCCACCTACCCACCTGTCTCATTCTGTTTCTTTCCCTCCCTCTCTGTTTTGGACCATCTCCCTCTCTCCCTTACTCCCTTTGTCTCACTGTTTCTTTCCGCTCCCTCTTTCACTCTCTTTATCTTTCTAATTATCTCACTTTCTCATTTTCACTTTCTTATTCCCTCCCTCTCCCAGCATCACTATCTCTGACACTGCCATATCCCTTTGAATGCAAACACTGTGTTTGATTCTAATTATGAGTTACTCTGTCTCCTTTTGATTGTGGATAAGCAATCCAGACAACTTCAGTTCATCCCTTTGCCAAATGTTAATAGCAGTATTTAACATTTAAATGGTTTCTTCTTCATTTTTCATTGACAGTTGTACATTAAAGTGTCTAATTATATTTAAATAGGCTTTGAAATGACTTCAGCTAGGTAATCACTTTCTAAAAGAAGAAATTAGATTTTCAAGCAAAACTTTAAGCGAGGGACCATTCATTGAAATTAACTCTATAAAGGACTTTGGTAATCACATATTGATCAATTAGTTTGCACAGAGCTCCACTATTTCTACAAACAGACAGACATGTCTGTAGGCTGATTCTTTTACCTTAACCTGTATTTCAGCCTGATTCCAGCTTGGAAATTCATATCAGCATCGCACTGGCCTAATTATGTCACAGTCAAACCTCCCTAATTCTGCCCAATGTATTCCCTCTGCCGATCTGTTATGTTATTCGTACGGCCGTTATTGGAGGGTTTACGTCGCCCATGGCACTTTGCCCTCAACATCCCTCGATGCATTATTGATGAGAGTCGTCCATTCATTAGACACGCATCTGTTCTTTGCTGGGAAGGCAGCACGACTTGTCAAAGTCGTGTCAGCCATGATTTCTCCTGCTCTCCTATAAAATTTATAGTGCGGGAAAAGCCAGGCAGGACTCTTAACTCATGTGTTTCACTTTGGCTATGGGATGTGGTATGGCCTTTTAAAGCTCCATTGAGTCGATGTTAAAAGTAGTGCCCATTGTTGGGAATAGTTTGCCATTTTGGATACACCCATTTGCTGCAACAGCAGTAAGAGAACAAATTCCTGTGTTATGTTAACTACCTGATTGGTTTGAATTCTACAGTTATAAAGACAGAATTAACAAGAAACCAGACAAGCTTAGTTCAGCCAGCCTTTAATAGAAAGTGTTGATCGTGATTCTCTTCTTGAGATTCGAAACCGGTTCGCATACATGAAACATGTGTTGTAATCCACTACGCCACAGAGCTGTACTTTTGCTATGCCACAGGGCTGAGTGTTGATATATAGGAATATTTTGTTAGACACCAATAACTATTGTGTTAAACTGGGGTAACATTTCTGATTAAGTTTACCTCCACCACAAATAATATCTATGAACTGTATGACTTTTGCCACTGGCTGTTTTAACAGCTTATAAGCCAATCGTGGATGACATTGATACAATAACTACTGTATCTATATAGGTGATGATAACGGACAATTTTCGTCAAGTGAACAGACGAGAGAATCATGTAGTCAGCCAAGTGTTTGTCTATCTTGAACAAATCCTAAGACATAATTCGAAAATCCACCAGAATTTGTCACAATATAAAAGTTAAACAGTTTCATTTTAGGCTTCCTATAATGTAAGAAGGTTGTAGACAGCAAAGTGTTTGTCTGTCCTGAACAAATCCTCTTTCACCACTGGCCGTTTTGCAGCTCATTAGCCATTTGTGAATGACATTGATACAATAACTACTGTATCAATATACAGTGAGGGGAAAAGATATTTGATCTCCTGTTGATTTTGTTCGTTTGCCCACAGAAAAGGAAATGATCAGTCTATAATTTTTATGGTACATTTATTTGAACAGTGAGAGACAGAATAGCAACAAAAAAATCCAGAAAAACATATGTCAAACATTGTATAAATTGAGGGAAATAAATATTTGAGCAAAACATGACTTAGTATTGGTGTCAAAACCCTTGCTGGCAATCACAGAGGTCAACCGTTTCTTGTAGTTGGCCACCAGGTTTGCACACATCCCAAGAGGGATTTTGTCCCACTCCTCTTTGCAGATCCTCTTGAAGTCATTAAGGTTTCGAGGCTGATGTTTGGCAACTTGATCCTTCAGCTCCCTCAACACATTTCCTATCTGATTAAGGTCTGGAGACTGGCTAGGCCACTCCAGGACCTTAATGTGCTTCATCTTGAGCTACTCCTTTGTTAACTTGGCTGTGTGTTTAGGAACATTGTCATGCTGAAATACCCATCCACGACCCATTTTCAATGCCCTGGCTGAGGGAAGGAGGTTCTTACCCAAGATTTGACGGTATATGGCCCCGTCCATCGTCCCTTTGATGCGGTGAAGTTGTCCCTTTTGCAGAAAAACACCCCCAAAGCATAATGTTTCCATCTCCATGTTTGACGGTGATGATGGTGTTCTTGGGGTCATAGGTAGCATTTCTCCTCCAAACACGGCGAGTTGAATTGATGCCAAAGAGCTCTATTGTGATCTCATCTGACCACATCACTTTAACACAGTTCTCCTCTAAATCATTCAGATGTTCATTGACAAACTTCAGACGGTCCTGTACATGTGCTTTCTTGAGCAGGGGGACCTTGCAGGTGCTTCAGGATTTCAGTCTCATGATCATTGCAACTCCACAAGGTGAGATCTTGCATGGAGCCCCATACCCAGCGAGATTGACAGTTCTTTAATGTTTCTTCCATTTGCGAATAATCACACCAACTTTTGACACATTCTCACCAAGCTGCATGGCGATGGTCTTGTAGCCCATTCCAGCCATGTGCAGGTCTAAAGTCTTGACCTTGACATCCTTGGACATCTCATTGGTCTTGGTCATGGTGGAGAGTTTGGAATCTGATTGTTTGTTTCTGTGGACAGGTGTCCTTTATACAGGTAACAAGCTCAGATTAGGAGCACTCCCTTTAAGATTGTGCTCCTAATCTCAGCTCGTTACCTGTATAAAAGACACCTGGGAGCCAGAATTTCAGATTGAGATGCCTCAAATACTTATTTCCCTCATTAAAATGCAAATCAATTTGTAACATTTTTGAGATGCGTTTTTCGAGATTTTTTTGTTGTAATTCTGTCTCTCACTGTTCAAATAAACCTGCCATTAAACTTATAGATGGATCATTACTTTGTCAGTGGGCAAACTCAGAAAACAGCAGAGGATAAAAAAAATCCCCTAACTATAGGTGACGATAACACATTTTGGTCGAGTGAAAAGACGAGAATCATGTAGCCAGCCATATCCCAATATCCACCAAAATCATTTTATTTTAGACTTCCCATTACGTAGCTACTGAAGGTTGTAGCCAGTGAATTTTTTGTCTGCCCTAAACAAATTAGCAGGCGTAAAGTGTTTTGACTGTGACGGGAGTCAAACACGGGACCTGTTGTTCCGTATCGCGCGTCTCTAACCTTTACCTTATTTAATAAGGGTCAGTCAGTGACATTCGCTCTTCTAGGCCGGCTCAGCTTACGTGGTCCGGCAAAAATTTATCAGGGGTCATAATCACAAAATGTTTCATCTTAACCCTAGGGAGACTCCTACAGAGCACTACAAGTTCCTAGCTAAGAGTTTTCTCTTAAAATATATTCAACACACTGAACAACACAATTAATGCAGGTCTCAATGTCAGAGGAACATACAGTTTATGTTGTGCTCTTCGGGGTATTTAATTCAAATTTCTGTGGTCAAACTATCCTGACAACTCTAGTTGTGATTCATCTGAATGTTAGAATGTTGCCTAGTTAGTTTTATTTGACCGAAAATTATTTTGGTACCAAATATAATGACCCGGGGCCATATTCACAAAACACTTTATCTTACCTCTCGGAAGATTTCTAAACAGCACTTTAAGTGCCTAGCGAAGAGTTTCCTCTTAAGACTTATTCACAGAGCTGCTAAGACCAACTTTCTCTGTAGAATTGGGTAAAGTCTTAAACTAAGAGAAAGGGCAGGGTTGACCCCTGTTGCTATGGATGATGTCATGTTCCACGAACAAGCTTACTTACATTGGTTCCCACAGTAACTGGCTGATAGGGAAGGGGTCTGTCAGTGAATTCATCATAGCAATACTGTTGAAGGATGTGTTATGTTGCAATATTAAAACAAAGATATTAAAATAAAAATGCAGATTAAGTGCCACTGATCAAACATTTAACCAAGAATGACAGACTTACCAGGCTAGGTATGTTCAACTATTTGTCAGCCTCTTACATGTCGGGCAGCTTGTAAAGAAATAAGCGTTCAACTTTTGATGGTGCAATTATTTGCGCATGTATATGTCCCATCTAGCAAGCGAGCTGGTTTATTTCTATAGCACAATTCATACACAGAAGCAATTCGATGTGCTTTTCAAAGAAGAGCACCAACTACACCGGGTGGTCCAACCATGGCCATGAAGTCGGCTTTGTTTCTTTGTAGTTGGCAACTGAGGAAACCAAATCATTTGTCGAATGATATGGGGTCTGGAGAGAAATGTATTGCTTGATGTAATATTCTACTGACAGGTGACAGAGATATAGATAGTTCTTCTGCACTGCATAGCTCTATAATCCCTGTAGCCAAGTAATGTAGAGTTTCACAAACCTGATCTCACAAGTTATTGGTTGTTTCTGTTTGTTGGTAAAGTGACAACATCTTTGACTAGCTCTACTGTGATCATAATACCCTCATGATTAAGGTGATACCTTGTTAAAAGCTCGGTATCACTAAATGTTTCAAAAACGTCAACATGATCACAAGGCAGATTGCAGGCAGCAGCCCTTTTAGGATTGTTTATGATTTGGTCTTAGTGACTTAAGTGTCCTTTTGACTTTCAAAGATGTAGGAGCAGATTTATGTGCTAAATCCTGAGTGCAGCATGCCCACAATGCCTGGTTGTCGTGGTGTCTAGGATGGGCTGGTGTCGGTCGGACAAGGGTTGCCTTACTTTGTTAAAAAACAGCAACATCTTGTTGTAGACATGGCTGATATAGTCTAGATAGGATCGCATATCATGAGATATTTGGAAATACACAGGATGATTTTTAATAAAGACAAACCAAAAAAGATAGGACATAAGCAGATCAAATTTTTCATTTCCCCTCTCATATACTATTTTTATTATGAAGCTTAGTTATGCAGTAGTCACTCACATGAGTTTTTTTCTAAAAGAGCGCAGTAGGAGAAAGCTGTGTTATAGTGAGTCATTTGGTTGAACTTGCTAGCTAGATAGCTAAGAAGACAATATTTCTGAATTAACTAGTTTTTTCCCTACTTTCCCTAGTTTTTCCCCCTACTTTCTGCCTTGCCTGAGATGTCAAAGAGCTTTAGATAAGTTCCCTGTACAGCTGCCACTGACTGCACACTACTCTCTGTGCTTTTATATTCCACTCAGTGTAGTAGCCAACCATGGCACTTTCTGAGCAGTACTACCAAGAGGGAAAAGCTAATTGAAATCATGACATCATTTGGTTTTAATATTGCTTGGTAAGACCTTATAATGCCAGTGTTGTAGGTTAAATTCCCACAGGGTACCAGTATGATAAAGTATTATAACAGGTTTACAAGTAGTAGGTATTTCAGAAATATAACCCAGTTTAGCAATCCACATGTGTTTATTTGACACTAGGGTAAACTAACACAACATGGTGCACTTTGCCTACACAAACTGTTGCAGTCGATTTGATGTGTTGATTTTGGACGCCACTCATAATATTACGCTTAGGCTTTAGTTTCAACAGTAATAATGACAATGCTAATAATATAATGATAACGCTATGATGCTAACGGGCAAGAGCAGCACAGTGGTGGTTTAATGCCTTGAACCTTCAATAACCTTTATAACCATGCACAGTGGGAGAACCTGCAGTCCTGTCCTTTTATAGTTTAGGATGCAGGGAAGAGGGGTGATTTCCTTGATTTAAACAGACAGCACCACAGGCTAGATGGGGGAGTACACCATGACAGGATCCATGTCTCAAATAGCTGAATTTTGTGCCATTTCGGATACAATCAACCCCCAGTTTATTTTTCAAATTCTTACGGCCCATAAGCCATTAGTAGGCACAAAAGCACTCAGCCCATTTTTAAGACCAGGATGAAAAAAGAAGTGTTAATTGCTTGTCAAGGTCGAATATGTGAGGTGCGGTTGTACTGTTTTAGTCCACGCACACACGTACACTTACTGCAAGTGTTTTACATGTGAAATGGAATATATCTTTTTTTGCACATCTCACTCTCCTGGGTGTCAGACATTATTAATGGCGACCCTAGAAGTGCCTTGCTCAACAGAAGACCCTGACCACACGGGATTCTGAAGCACTCTAACGGCTAAGCAACCCTGCCACTCCAAAGAACAAGAGATGAGGAGGATAAGAGGTGAAGGCAGATGACACTGCTTTGTAAAATCCACTTACCCTACACACAAATTTTGACCAGGGCCCATCTGTGATGCACATTCCTTTATTCTGTCTTCTGTAGCTGAACTTTCTCTTGGGGCGTTGTTCTCCTCTTCATTTGCTCTGCATGCAGTCTATTCCATTGCCAGTAATGAGCAATGGTTGACGTGTTTGCTCTCCACTGTGTCAGTGGCTATGTCAGTCTGCTACTGACGCTAAGTACTTATTAAACCTGGCTTTTTGCTGCCTCATGTCCAAAATGCCAACACACACAGGCAGCTTGTTGCCTTGCGCCTCAAACAGGCAAGGTAGAATTAGCGGAAATAATACATGGTTAAGGGAACAACAAAGTAGGATAGTGAATGTAAACGACGACCTGCTACTTCACTTGAAGTTCCGACAGAAAATGAATCGTGGCTCAGTATATACGTGGGTATGTAGTCATATTTATTTCATTTAGATTGGTGCAGCTTTGCCGTGCCTGGAGGATGTAATTCAATAGAACCACACACCGGTCGTGCTGAAAGATGGTTAGGTAGTTTCCACACCGGGAGAAGCGTTGATAATCAGGGGATCATTTTCCTTAAGGTTATTGCTACCAGTTCCTTTTGCGTCAGCTTAGTCTGATGACATCATCCTGGTACCAAATGTCAAGTGGCATTTAACCTTGGTGTCTTTGTTTTGGGTATTTAAAAGGCTACGCATGTCGCTGCCTTTATTAAGACAAACTGCAGCGCAATGGGACCTTCCGGCTGTCAGCTGCGGTTTAAGTTGTTTTCATGCTAGGCCGTCTTGTGCTGTGCCTTTGTAAAGGGGGCCTGCTGGAAGCCTGGCCGCTGCCTCCAAACTACTCTCTCCTCCCGCTCTGTCCATCTGGCATTTGGGGGCTGTGAGGCGGTGATTTGCTTAGACTCAGCACTTTCTGTTTCCCCTCTCTCACGGACATTAGCACACCTCCCGTCCTGCGGTTCCTCCCTTCTCACGCCGGTGTCTCCATTTCAGGGCCATTTCATCACCTCTTCTCCTCCTGGTCACGTCTCACCTTTGCCGGCTCCCTCCTTCCCCCCTGTCGTCCACAGGGGCCAGAGACCAGTTCCTTTTCAACAGCCTACTGCAGTGTTTCATGAGATATCACGCTCAGATGAGGCGTTTCTTTTTTTCTTTCCAATTACCGACTCAAGGAAAACCTACTTGATGAGTGTCTGTTTTGAGGTTTAAATTAAGCTGTGTGACTCTTGGAATATGGGTTTAATTTGACTTTGGTTTCGTGACAGTCATGGAATATGGGTTTAGCTTAAGTAGGTCTGTGACTCATGGAAGTCATGGAAATTTGGATGATGGTTATTGGGCGGTGAATTAGGTGCGGTCATCTTCAATGATGTTGAACGGCACTTCCCTGTTTTGCTACTCCGCTCCGTAAAGGACACAGATGCTTTCAGGTTAGTTTCTGTACTGCAAGACTATTCTGTTCTCGATGTGGATGGACCCTGTTGCATGTGTTTATTGACACGTGTGAAAATACATGGACTCTACACTACTTTCTAACAGTAGTATTATATGCCATATGTGTTGACGGGGGTTGTTAATTAAAATAAAATGTCCTCTCCAGAACTACATGGTCCTCCATATATATAAAAGACCTCTCTTTCATAATTCTACAATATCTAGTATCTCTCCAGGGGTACATTAAAATCTGAATCACAAGCTTGCACATACCCACAATTTATTTTTTGCAGTATTACATTCTCCCTAGGAAATGATAATGAGAACATAGGCCTAATGTTCAGTTGCACGTGAGCCAGTACTTTTTGCAAAACAAAATGTTAGCTATGGCAAAAGTAAGGATTGTTGATATGAATAGTGATAATTGCACATGCTACAAAAAGGAGTCTTCCTCTTCTAAAAAGGCTCATTGAAAACTGCATTTTGATATGGCCTCTCTATGTTCTTGCTAATAATTAAAATTATTATTGTTAACAATAAGCTACACAGTGGTGGATATTTAGCATTTTTCTTTCTTTTCACAATTGATAAATTTCCCAGATGCAGGTATATTAAGCCCTGTCCTGCACTAAAAAATATTCTTAAAAGAGACTAAATGGAGACTCTCAATTGTGTTGTTAACCAGGGAAACCGAAAACTAAAGGGAATTTACAATACGAAGAGCTCCAGTATGTGGCATCGCTTTGTGTTTTCTGCAGGTGCCGGGGGCTGGGCTCCTGTGGAGTCTAATCGGTACCAGTGGTTGGAGGTGGATCTGGGGGAGAGGACAGAGATCACGGCCGTGGCCACCCAGGGACGCTACGGCAGCTCAGACTGGGTCTCCTCCTTCATCCTCATGTTCAGTGACACAGGACGCAACTGGAGGCAATACCGCCAGGAGGACAGCATCGGCGTGAGTCCCAGTGGGCGTCTTTGAATAGCGTACATTAAGTATTTACACAAGGAAGACAGGGTCGAGGTCAGTGGGCCACCTTAACCAGTAGTAGGGAGTCACACCAGGATGACAGAACCTTGTGGAACCCTCTGCCTCTGTGGCTATACCAGGCACCCATGGACTCCTGTTCTGAGGGAGCACAACAGCAAGATGTGCCAGATGCAGTCCGCACCTTGCAAATGTCCTCATAAGCATCCCAAAAATCTTCGGATTTCACACCAAAGTGCATGCAGTTCTCTCATCCACCCACAGTTTTGGCAAATTAGATATTTAATTGTCACCAAATGTCTGTGCATATTTTCAGGAATCCTTAGACCCACTTGGGGGCATTTAAAGTCCAGACACTACTCACCCTAGCAGGCTAAGTCGGTGACAGCGGCAGTCTACTATCAGTACCAGTCAGAAGTCCTGGTGCGTGATTTTTGTTTCCTCAGACAGGGCTTAGTTTGAGTTTAAGGGATAAGTGTCGGCCCCTCTCTTTCTCTCTCCATGCGAGAAGGTTTGTCAGACAGGGGGCAGGCGTAGAAGGGATTTGCACCTTGACTCTGGGCATATTTCAAAGAGATAACTGCCTCCAAGAGCAAATTAAATGCTGCTTACTGAGTTTGATCATACAGACACGTTCACATACATCCACATGCAGACACACACACACACACACACACACAAATGAGATGCACCATACTGAGCTTTCTCAGCAGGGAAACGATGCAATTTGTTGAGCTTAACACTCCACTTCACCAGGCGCACGACTCATCCTCTCCCTTGAAACAAGCTCAGGGTGCTTCTCCAAAAGAATGCTAACAATGTCAATTTCACTCCAAGACTGACGTGAAACGTAAAGTTATTAATAACAAAACACTTGTTTTATAGCGTTGTGTTTATGAAATGAAGATAGAAAAAACTCCCAACCTCGGAGCTCATTCAGCATTTTAAGTCTCAGTTGAAGTGGGTTTTATTGATTTCCTTTACAATGGGCAGGTGATTGGATGGAGGGAAACAGTCCCCATTACTCTTATGAGAATGGCTCGGATGGCTACTGAATAAGTCTTTTGGTTTATTGATTGCTGCTCACCGCACACATTGCTGGAACCACATCTCTCATAACCGACTGACACAATGTCACAGGACTATGCTAGCCAACCTGAAAGGGAGCTATGACCCCAACATACAATAGAGTACAGTCTCCCCTAGCAACAACAATGGAAAGACACAGCGTTAATGAGACATTTCACCCTCGTTTTGAAGAGTAAACCACTAGTTAGTCAGTGTCACCTTGAAGGGCAGGATGGAATAGTGATAAGAGTGTCCTGTGGGATGACCCCACTAATGACCCTCTTTAATGAGAACCAGAGGCTGCATTTCAATTGTTCCTTATTGAAATATAAATAATAAATACAGTACTTTACAAAGTCTTAGGCATCTGAAAGTCAAACTAAAGAAATGTATTTGGATAGTAAGTGTTTATTTGTAACAATATATATTGCTTTCATTTTTTATATATATTATATTTATATATATTTGCCAGACTGTAAGCGGAATCAGCCAAAAAGAGCCAATGTCTCTTACTGAGGGAGTGAGTGAGTGACTGCCTACCCCTTCTAAATAGCGAAGTGGTTATAGATCCTGACTGCCATGTGGGCAACTGGTGTTTGATCCTCGCCACAGACAGAACAGTATGCATTAGGATTTATTCAGCATGGACTAAATCTTTGCCTGCTATGAGCTTCAGTATCTAAGTTATAATAAGTCTAAAATACAACAGTTATATTGCAACCACATCTGGTGGATTTTTGAAGTACGCATCTGTGCATGCTTTTTGGGGTAATATAGAGAATTGTTAGCAATTGCACAATTCTTATGACTATTCCAAGTAGTGAGTAGATACTAGTAGGCTAATAACTAGTTGGCTAATAATATTATTACTGGCTAATACGCTGTTAAACAGCCAGGGGAAAAGCCATACAGTTCATAGATGCAGGGAAGAAGTAAACTTAATAAGAAATGTCAGTCAGTTTAGCACAATGATTAATTGTGTCTAGCTAAATATTAAAACTTGGTGTGATGTTAAAGCATGACACAATGATCAAGGCACAATATTCTGTTGAGGTTGTATGTCCTAATCAGTCCCAATATTGGCATACTAGTTGACTAAATACAAAACGGTACATATTTCACCATCACCTGCGAAGTACTTACTTGTAGTATACGATTTGAGATTCAGCCAATGCTTTCAATTTCCTAGTAGTTCACATAACGTAATGGTTGGCTATTCAAATGTCATTGTTTTAAAAGCAACAAAGCAGTCATGGAATGATTGGAGTCTTTGTTTTCAGTACTGTATTGCTATTAGCTAGGCATCTACAGTAATCAATTTAATAATTTAACACGTTGAATGTAGTGTAGCAACCCTGTTAAACCTTTTGTTGGTTTAGATGTTAGCTTATGTTGTAATCTAGTTTCAAGGTCCATGGAGTGGCAAATTGGTTGAACAATACAGAAGTATACTGACACCACACAGTGGCACAATTATAGCTTAGTGGTGTAGTGCTTAAAGACACAGTCTGTCTCATGGAAGACCCCGGTTTGAATCCAGGGAGGGCAATTCATTTATTTTAATCGCAGGCTAGCCGAAATAGGTTTTCCTGGTTCCTTTTCTTGTTTTTTATTTAAAAAACATGATACCCAAATAAATGGCCTTAGTTCGCCTGTCAGGTGCCTAAGACTTTGCATAGAACTGTATATGTTATGGAGAGACATCGAGAGACAAAGAGAGAGACTTAGAGAGATGTATTTACAATCAAGCCAGGGAGATGCAGAGAGGACCAGTAATAGGACGCAGTACTGTCCTGCTGTATTTACATGTCTTATTAAGCACATATGTTGTCAAGCCCAGGGTCAGAGAGCTTAATGACTCTCATTACTCACAGGGTTGATGATAGCGTTTGCCAGCAAACACAAGAAAAAAAATCTAGCATCATTATTACGTTTCTTATTAATTTATTTACAGTGTTATGCAGTTTTATTAATTCGGGAGAGTTGTGTCAAACCATTCTTCCAAACCTGTTTTATCAATATGGCCATATGCACTGCTCAATAAACAAACGTAAAGCTGTGTGGACCATTCACCTTGAATTTCTTTTAATATCTATATTAAAATGTTAGTTTTACCAAACTCTCCTTGTTACTAGATGTGTATCATATAAACAAGATAAACACTGACATCAACCAGTGATAAATCACACGGAAACACTTTATCTGGAGAATCAAAAATAGATAGGTTTGTGGATGTTCAGCAGATGTTCAACTGACTGTGAAAAACATTTCAATTGACTGTCCATTAGCCTTACCCCTTTCCTCTCTGCATTCCTGCCTCTCTTCCAGGTTTTCGCTGGGAACAGCAATGCAGACAGTGTGGTCCAGTTCAAACTGCAGCAGCCCGTCTTCGCAAGGTTCATGCGGTTACTCCCTCTAGACTGGAACCCTAATGGGAGGATAGGCCTCAGGCTGGAGGCCTATGGATGTCCATACAGTAAGTACATCCAGGGGAACATCATTACCTCACTGCATTTAGATGACTCTAATTTTGCTCATATTGACATCATTTTAAACAGCTTTGCCCCCTGGGTATTTGTCCTATAGAGTTTAATTATTTAATGATGCCAGGAAAGCAAGGACTGTGGGCGTGAAAACGTCCACACGCTTTTTCTCTAAACGAGCCAACAGAAAATATGCCAAAGCTGAATTTCTTTTCTTTTCCATCATTTCTGTTTATAGCGAGCATGTGTCACACGGACGTATCTATTACTCCCAATAACTCCACAGCTGTGCCTCTGTTCCTCCTGCAGTCCAAAAACCTATCCCTGTTTGTTTAATTAGTCCGCTATGGCAGTGGAATGATTTATGACTTATATTTCATACAGTAAATACATGAATTGTTTTTGTTCTGTTTGTAAACAGAATTAGTCAGAGGAGACAGTGAATGTGTTTGGATGTTGCGAGTTGGGCTTAAGGGATGCGAAAGAGGACACAGTGAATGTGTTTGGATGTTGTACGTTGGGCTTAAGGGACGCGAAAGAGGACACAGTGAATGTGTTTGGATGTTGTACGTTGGGCTTAAGGGATGCGAAAGAGGACACAGTGAATGTGTTTGGATGTTGTACGTTGGGCTTAAGGGACGCGAAAGAGGACACAGTGAATGTGTTTGGATGTTGTACGTTGGGTTTGAGGGACGAGAAAGAGGACACAGTGAATGTGTTTGGATGTTGTACGTTGGGCTTGAGGGACGAGAAAGAGGACACAGTGAATGTGTTTGGATGGTGTATTTTGGGTTTTGAATGATTACTCCTAAGAAGAGTTTCACTCACAAAACAATTTGTGTCCAGGAATTGTTTCAGATTATTTGCAGGTAGCTTATCAAGCTTTTGAAATATGATTTTACAATACATGAAGGTATTTGTTTCAGGGATGATACCTGTGCTATACCAATTGATTTACATTCTTGTATTAAATCATTTCTCTGTAATATTTGCATAACCATGTAAACAGTTTCCATGTAAAATAAATATTACCGGTCAGTTACTCAACATTTCATTATACTATATGTTTAAGTATTTGTGTTCACCCCTACAATAAATTACCAACACAATTGGTAAGACAGAAGCAAAGGAGCAAATCTGTCAATACCCTCACATTCAAGAGATCTTTAGTCTTTAATCCCAGCTCTTCAATCATTGAAGTGGTTCGATGTGTGAGGGACAAAGGCTACCCCGCCTCATTAGAAGCAGTTAAGTAAGGAGAAATTAGCTTCTGATCTGAATCTCAGTCAACCAGAATGTGCCAGGTCTATAATGCACATAGCTAATAGCTAATGAAAGACTGAACAATGCACTGAGAGTGAATAACCTACTCACGCTAAGCTACCGTCTTCAGCATTTCGTCCATGGCTAAATCTGGTTACAATTAAATTATTGCATCCAGTTTACAGCTGGTGCTGATATCCTTTCAACCAAATTTTCCCCACTGGATTACTGAAAGCCTATGTTTTTCTGCTGAAGACGATGACTAAAATGTAGATGTAAACTCATGCATTTGTACTCTACTATTACATAACTGTACTGTAATTGAATGTGGTGGTTGTCAAACCTGATTGTACTACTGCACCTTACTGTAGAATATTTACTTGTGTGTGTTCTTTGTAGAGTCAGATGTGGCAAGTTTTGATGGCAGCGGCTGCTACAGTTACAGCCCTAAACCCACACCAAATCCAGCTGGCAAAGACACCCTGTCTCTGAAGTTCAAAACCCTGCTGAACTCTGGGACACTGATCCACGCAGAGGGAAGACACGACCGCAGCCTCACGCTGGAGCTACACAGGGGAAAGCTCTTACTCCACCTCAGAAAAGGTACTGTACTAACCTACCACTACAGTACAGTGAAATCCCCCCTTATCCTTCAATACGTGCTGTTGTTGCAGGTTCACAGTACATTGTGCGCATGGGGGTGGACTCCGCAATTTGTCGTTCTGCCTTCTGTAGCGAAAGTGATACGTTGACCACTTACTGCACCACAACATAGCCAGAAAATAAAATTTTCTAGGCATTAGTAAGACTAAACTTCAGGTGGGGCTAGTGTTGTGGTCGAGCATGGCTGTTGAAGGCATCAGCATATGGCGCACCTCTTAGCCTGGCCATCTGTTGTGTTCCACACCTCCCGGCAAGACCTCCCAGCCCAGCCCAGCGCCCTGCTAGCAGGAAAAAGAAGGTCCAGAGAGACACCTCTCTATTTACACAGGAAGGGTTAGTGATGATCTAGTGTACTGTCAGCGCACAGAGCGCTGACACACACACACACACGCACGCAGACACAGGACAACTGTTGTCTACAGAATATGTAATCAGCGGGAGCTCCTATTTTCCTGGGGCGGGGGTGGCAATCGTTGTTCTTTATGTCAAGGTATTTACAGTAATACCATTACGTATAATAGCTGTTGCCATAAGCATTGTAGCTTGAAATTCCTTATATTGTAGCTTTTGGTTTTCCAGGCGCTGCAGTAGGTTTATGGAAAAACACAATTAACTAATAAGTATGCAGTGTAATGTTTCTAAAAAATTGTGTATTCCTGGTAACAAATTAGGTGATAATGTGCTGAATTTCACCAAAATGTTTGAGTTTAAACAAAAAAAAAGATAAATGTTTTAGCTGCCCCTTTTAAGTTGAGGAGTTACCATGGTAATTCAACCAAAAAGTACTAGCTGTGTCTATGAGAATTCAAGCCTCTCGGTAGTTTAAATCTGACTTAACTGTGGCAACCTAACTTCTTCGGTTGCATTTGCAATTTAAACTCAAACTAAAATCACAAAGCATGTGAACAAATCTGTAAATATGCAAGAAACACTTAAAATAATTTTTGAAAAAATATTCATGAAGACATGTTTGTAACAGATAATTGGACACATGGTAGTTCTAAAATAATTAATGTAGTAGATGATTTTTGATAGTAATGATTAACCTTAGTGAAAACCTAAGTAAAAAAGAATTGTGAACAACTGACTCAGTTTTAGCGTTCAAATGAAGAGTTGTTTCATTCAGTTGAATGACTGGCACAGTTCTACCTAACCACGGAGTTCTACGCAATTAAGACATGTTTGTAACAGATAACTGGACATATGGTAGGTCTAAAATAATTGGGCCAATGTAGTTAATTTTTTTATTGTAATGATGAACACATGAAATCATACACAGAGCCTTTTCCATAAGTTTACCAGAAAAGGAACCAGGCGAGCCTAGTTCAGCCGGCCTGCAATTGAAAGTGATAAATGTTTTTGTCCTCTCTAAATTCTAACCCAGATCTCCCGTGTGAGTGGCTGCATCTTTAACCACTAAACCACTGTGTTATATGTTTGTTCACTGTCGGTATAGCGTCTCAACATTAAATTATTTTGTCACGCATTAACATCATGCAAACCCCAAATTCCTAATGCATAATATGCTTTGATGGGATTCAAACGCGGGACCTATCAGTGGCAGGTCCGCGTCTCTAACCACGATGCTATTAAACAAGGGGTGCTCAGTCAGTCAGTCAGTCAGTCACTCAGAGACATTCGCTCTTGGTCAGCTCCGCTTACATGGAGACGTGAACTACCGACTCGTTCAGTTTGATCGTTCAACTGAATGATTGTTTCATTCATTTGTACGGCTGCCAGTGGAGTTCTACCCCTGCTGCTGGCTTCCAGGTGTTAAGATTCAAACCTTTTACTGAATGACACAATAAGACCAGAGACAGTAGAAACAGTCTAACTTTCCATCACTGCTTTCGACTCTCAGCCGCTACCACCAGCCCCTACCACTGAAACACAACGTACGTCCTGTTCATCAGGAACGCAGCACACTCCCCTGGTCATAATCACCCGGCTTCTGAACCCGTTTATCTCACCTGATTTCTATTTACGGTCCATTATTTAGCTCGGTTTGTGTCAGGCTTTATTTGTGAGGTATCGTTTGTATTGGTTTCAACACACTAAGAACGGGTTTTACTGTTCTCTAGTTTAGATATTTTTCTAGTGTACCGACCAGTTTCTGCCTGTTTTTGTACCGTTCCCTATCTGATCTCTTGTGTACCCAACTCTGCCTGCCTGTCCTCTGGGTTTTGCCTTGTGGAATTAAGTACACTCTGTGTAACCACTCCACCTGGTTTCCAGTATCATATTCGTTTCAGTGCTGCTTTCACTACACCTTTCTTTTTCTAGGCTTACTTTTTGAATAATCTAAAGTACACAGCATTATTGAGACAGACCAGATAATTAAACACATTTAAGAAAACATATGGTCGTACATGGATGCAATTTCAGGTTTTCTGACCTGTTGGTAAAAAACAATTTGAAAACAATTTGAGATTACAGTGAAATTAGAAGTGACTCTGATGAGTAAAATATATACAGTATGTTAGAGATGCGGCAGGTGTGTTTCCTTCGGACCTTTTCACAGTACAGGTACTTTTTTGATGGATACATGGTATACTGATTGAAGGGTAAAACCCAATTAGGGTTGCACCATATTGGAAATAACTGACATTGCGCTATTTTGTTTTTCTGCAATATTTATTGCGATATGCAAAAGCAGAGAATGTCTTCAGAAAGAGCTTTGGCTATCAACCTGACAGTCTGTATCCTTCATTCTTCCCCAGCCCCATCCTCTACAATTAAAATGTATGAAACTTATGAACATTGTTCTATTTCAGAACAGGTTGCTAGGTAATAATCTGTAACAGTACTAGTATAGCAATAGCAACAGTAGTAAAATAGAATGTGCAATTGGGCCTAACTTACCAACTGCAAGATGCAGTCTGTGGCCAAAGCACTGCATTCTGGTCCACTTGTTCAGGTGCAGCCTACACCATGTTCACAGCCTTGTCTGTTGTTATACAGACTAGACAACTCTCATCTTGGCCACAATCAGCTAAAGCTTCTCTCATCTTTGTTGCGATGGTCTCACTGGTATGATCCTCTGGGAAAAATGCAGTTTGCAAACAGCTACTTTTCAGGTGGAAGTCCCAGACCTATGTAGGGCTCTGTTGCCTGTCTGGACCACAAGTCTGTTGTTGCTTTATGATATTCCACTTGTGACAGCTCAACTTGTGTCTTGCATTTCTCGTACAGCTCTAGGATGGCAACTTTGAAAAATAGTTGTGTGATGGCGTTACATACCGCTTGTCAAGCAAACAGTTCATGTTTTTAAAACCCTCTTTGGTAACCGTGTTAAGTGGTACCATGTCTTTGGCGATGTGAAATGTGATTGAATCTGTGATTTTTCTCTGAAGTTTGGAACCTTTCCTGTATGGTGTTTCTGCGTTGGACGGCATTGAGATGCTTTGCACTCGTCGTACGAAGATTTGTGGTGCCGCCTTAAATGATCAAACTAACTGGTCGTGTTGCCTCGTGTTGTGGCAGCAATTACAAGGCATTTCTCGACAATGTACCGGTTTTTGGTCAACATCACCCTGCCTGTAGCCAAAATATTACCATATAATTGACGATGCATTTGTTTTTGCAACCAAATTCTCAATTTCTGCCTTATTTTGCCTTATCCTTGCTCATTATTGTGTCACACGCAAGCAGAGCCTGCATGTCAACCACGTGCAGCAACAAACTCTGTGTTTAAAATAATAATTATTATTTTTATTATTAACTGTGTGTCCAATGACCCATAAATCTGAATAAATTACATTATATCAGACAGATACAATGCTAGTTTTCACATTTGCACATTGTTCATGAGAACTGGTATTTTTACACGATTTCTTCGTAAACGTTTGCTTTTGGGCTCTTTATTGGAAGTTTTAGGTCAAGTTCTCTCTAGAGTCTAGACCCTTTCTGTATACCTTAGTTCCCTGACACCTGGTCACACCCTTTACTTCTCCTTCACATTAGGTTTTTTCCAACATCAGTTCCATTTCCCCATCGATAGCTGTTTACCCATTTCTCCATGTGACTGAACAGGGCTGATCGGTGACAGGCCAACGATTAAGCACAGTTCAGCTCTATCATTTTAAAGGAAAGCTCTAACTCAGTGGGAGAAAATTAAAACCATCTGTCGTTATGACGTACGAGAGATTACATGTTATTCTGTTTATTCTGATATGGACCAGGGCTGACAAAAGAAATGTGTTGCTGCCTCAATCAAAGCAGTTTGTCTGAACGCTCACCGCCTTTCCATATTGGACATTACTCTCCCTCCTTCTACTGCATCTTAGTGTCTCCCACTATTTGCTGTTTTCCTGGTTCTCTCATGTTATTTATCATTTTATCCGACTCCTCTCTCCACACTCCCGCTTTCCAATTTGCTTCTCTTGCAGTCATTTGACATTTGCAGTTGTATGCTCTCTTTCATTGTCTTTGTCTTCCTCTCTCTGCTGGATGTTGTGTCTGGCGTTAGTGTGTCTCTTGTTAATGTCTGCGGCATTTGTGTGTCTCTTGTTGTGTCTGTGGCATTAGTGTGTCTCTTGTTGTGTCTGGTGTTTGTATGCCTTGTGTTGCGTCTGTGGCGTTACTGTGTCTCTTGTTGTGTTTGGCATTAGTGGGTCTCTTGTTGTGTCTGTGGCATTAGTGGGTCTCTTGTTGTGTCTGGCATTAGTCTCTCTCTTGTTGTATCTGTGGCATTAGTGTGTCTCTCGTTGTGTCTGTTGGGTCAGTGTCTCTGTTGATGTGTATGTGGTGTTAGTGTGTCTCTTGTTGTGTCTGGCATTAGTGTGTCTCTTGTTGTGTCTGTTGGGTCAGTGTCTCTGTTGATGTGTATGTGGTGTTAGTGTGTCTCTTGTTGTGTCTGGCATTAGTGTGTCTCTTGTTGTGTCTGTTGCATTAGTGGGTCTCTTGTTGTGTCTGGCATTAGTGTGTCTCTTGTTGTGTCTTGTGGCATTAGTGTGTCTCTTGTTGTGTCTGTTGGGTCAGTGTCTCTGTTGATGTGTATGTGGTGTTAGTGTGTTTCTTGTTTCTTGTGTCTCTTGTTGTGGCGTCAGTATGTTTTTGTTGTGTCTGTGGTATTAGCGTGTCTGCTGTTGTCTGTGGCGTTACTGTGTCTCTTGTTGTGTCTGTGGCATTACTGTGTCTCTTGTTGTGTCTGTGGCATTAGTGTCTCTTGTTGTGTCTGTGGCATTAGTGTCTCTTGATGTTTCTATGGCTCTCATTATGTCTGTTTCTATGGCTTTTGTTATGTTTGTGGTGTTAGTCTGTCTCATGTTGGGTCTGTGGCATTAGTGTGTCTCTTGTTGTGTCTGGGTCATTAGTGTGTCTCTTGTTGTGTCTGGGGCATTAGTGGGTCTGTTGTTTTCTTTGGCGATAGTGTGCCTCTTGTTGTGTCTGTGGCGTCAGTGCATCTCTTGTTGTGTCTGTGGGGCTAGTGTGTCTATTCTCCTTAATAATAATGGAGCATTATTTTCACTCAGGTGCTCTTTTCTCTGTCTTTATCAACATCTGTTGGTCTTCCTCTCTGTACCTGTCTGTGTCTCGTGGTCTGTCTTTGTCTCTGTGTCTCTGTAACCATCTTTCTGTATATGTCCTTTTTTCATTACCCCTCAATCATCTCACTCTAGGCATGGCAGTTTGGAAATAGTATAATTTAGGCCGCTGCCTCAGACTGCATATTATCCCAGAAGTTACGGTTCAAGCATAACTGCTAAATAGTCAAAACCTGAAAAGAAAAAGAAACAGTTCTGATACAGGAAAGCATTGAGATTGAGTCCTCTATACAGAGGACAGTAAAAAAGTGCCTGGAAAGCATCAGCCATCCAATCTGCCATTAGTAAGTGGAGCATATTGTATCTCCTGTACCTTCAGCGTTGATGTATGTCACAACGTAGAGGAGACAAAGATGGTTATCTGGGGGATTGTCCTCTTTTGTTTCCACTATTGCCTTGTAACTCTTGTCATTCTCCTGTCAAGAAGCTTTTTCTGCACGCTTTCTGTTAACGTGATGGCTAGCCTGAAGTGGAAAGCTGTTCTCATTGATTTCCCTACCAAACGGCAGAGTATTTCCTACAAAGTGCACACAGCGCAACAGGCTCTGGTCGAAAGCAGAGCACTATATAGGGAAGGGGTTGGCGTTTGGGAAGCCAGCCGGGTCTTCCTCTTTGAGGTAATCAGTGGGTGCCGTTTGTCAGAGTAGTTTTCATCACAAAGAGCCTTGTCATGGCTGTGTGAGTGAGGGATGGCAGGCCATTCTAGCTGTGCTCCTCCGTGGATTGGCAAAGGAGAGATTTACAGTGGTGTAGGGGCACACAGCAGTTTAAAGCTGTTAATATACTGGCTTTGGCAGGAACCCCATGGAGGACCACAGTCGGGCACTCACTCACTCACACGCACATGCGCACACACACACACACACACACACACACACACACACAAACACACACACACACACACTTTAGCACTCCAGATTTATTTACAAAATTCAAAAACCCTTTTAAAAACCTATGCACATTTTCCACACGCAGCCTACACATCTATTCTACCGTATATCTTTATACAAACACAGAACCACTCTCCCACATACTTCCTGCTCATACAAGCATCTGTAGCACGGATACCGTACCCACATACAAGCGTTCACAGACCCAGTGTCAACGCCGCGGTGGTGCGAGGCTTTTCATGAGGCAACAGTGTGAAACCAATATAAACCAAGGCTACAGTGGCCACACTGAAAAAGCATAAGCTGTTTCACAACCAAGGGGCGACAGACAGCCACAAGCTGTTTTCAGCTACTTTGCTGCCCGGCCTGTGTGAGTGTAAAAATGAATGAAATAAATATGTTCGCTAAGATTTATGTCCAGTATCCAAAATCGTTCCATTTCCTCTCTAGTTTACATTCGTCAACGTGTCTGTTTACATTGTAAACTAGCGGCTCATATTTCACCCCGATTTTTAACTGTCAGCCTGTAATAGTCACTAGATATATATATACAAGGGTCAGGGCAACCTACCCAGACGCGTTCTGGATGTGTATGCTGCTAACTATCCAACAGAGTTCAGATGATGTCAGCCATGAAAAGTGTTGAGCCTGTACTGTAAACGCTGGGAGGTAATTGAGGATAGCATTTCAACTGAAATATAAATGGTTTCTCTGTGGCCGGTGGGACTGTCGGACAGTCGGTTTGTTTGTGTTTGTGTACTCTAAACTTGTTGTTATGTTCAATTTGCAGTACGAGATGCTGCGTTCTAACCATTGGTAGGCTAATCAATATGACATACGCTACGTTCTCTCCAGACGATCGATACAATATGTGATCAAGTTCACCTCTTACAACACATCCATAACGTCATAGAGCAATTATCTGGCAACAAGCTTCTCCTTTATCATTCTTAATATTTTGACGTTCAGGTCAATGGAGACATTTGAAATCATTAGGATTCCTAAACTATACTCAAATGTCTTTTCACATGGATCATTCAGTGCCATGTGCATACTTATGGCATTATTGCTGTGGGTACTGAATGCATGTACTGGCAGTCTTTAAATTCATAATTAAAAAAGCCAGATTCTAGACATCATTCTTTATTGCCTTAGTTGGTTATCTGATTTAAAGTTGCAACCAAAAACAATAACAGAATTGCATATGCTGTACAATTATGTACTGCAGTTTTAAGGCTGTTCCCCTGAGTATTCCAGTTTATTCTCTAGCAAATATAATGAGATTATATGAGGCAGATTGTTCGGAGACACAAAGCATTCGCTACCCCATCAAAGGGAGCGCCATGTCTTTAATGTCTGCCTCTTTATTTCACTCGTTTGTGCACCAAAATAACATTTTAAAAGCCTTTTATGTTAAATGAGAATCCAATCAATTGAATTTTTTATATGAACAAAAAATGTGTGCCAAAATGTTCTGCATTTTGACATGTCCCTGCGTGCACCCTTGTCGACTTCTAGTGAGGGTTTAACCCACTCTTCTCAAATGGGCCCTGTGCAAAGGTTGTGAACTTTACAGGTTTAAAATGCCACTTGGGATTCATTCTACAGACTTAGAAGCACTTGCATAGCTTGTTCAATCTTAACCTCCGAAGGACTGATTGAGAGAGGAGTTACCGACGTTTGACTCCAGCACAAAATAATTTACACGACGACTCAAACTGAATTTTTATCACTTCTCCATTGTTTGCTACCTGTCATTTGCTACTTAAAATGAAGTAATTTTTTGGGATGACAAAATGAGCAGTGCTGCACAAAACAAAGTCATCTGTGATTAGATTATCTGCATATCATGCAGTTAAAAGGCAAAGACAAATGCTGAAAAAGCCCCTCTACTCACAGGTATTCTAGCTCTGGCTCAAGCCATCACATTCAGGAAGCAGCCAGTATGCTTACAATGTACTGGTGTTCTAGAAGTGTTGCTGATGTACCCAGATTCAGACAGGAATGAATCACTGTGGGCGTGGCTTAACGTTTGGCATGGGAAAGGTGTTTGGCTTATATAGCTCTGTAGCTCTGCTGCATGACTCCTTCACATCTCCCCAAGGGAATTAAGAGTTTCCCAAATGCCCCCTAATTCCCTACATAATGCCCTAGTTTTGACCAACGTCTCTATTTTGGACTCAAAGCCCATTTTAAACACAGATTAGATGGCCTGGCTACCTCGAGAATGGTGACAGCTCAGTTAATCAATACCAATAAAATGATATTTATTTGTTTGAGGTTCCCACTCAAGACCTCTTAATCATGGCTCCTTCCCATCTAGCCTCTCAACTAATCTGACATAATACTAATAACATCTACATACTGTAATTGGTGTGTGAAAGTGACACACATTCGTCATACCCAGAGGTCTGTGCAGCTAGCAAGTCCTGTTAATGATGTTGTTGGGTTGATCCCGAATGCCAGTCTATTCCCTATATAGTGCACTCATTTTGAACAGGTCACATAGAACTCTGGTTAAATGTAGATTGCTGTGCTGGGATTTTGGTGACAAACTGGAACTTAGACACTCCTTCCACAACAACCAGCCTTTCTGAAAAGGTCTAATGCATATTTAATTACAGAATGCATTTGCTTTATATCCAGCTTCTCTATTTTGCACGGTATTGCTTTACTCCAGACCTGGGTTCAAACACCATTTGAAGTACTTTAGCTGTGCTTGTATTGTGCTTTTCTAGTACAAAGGAACGTCATGGAACCATCCCCAAATCACCATGAGCCCTTTTTAGATGATATGCACAACCTATTTCACTCAGGCAGACCATTACAAATGCATATTGATATGATTTAATGGATTTGAAATAGAATTTGAACCCAGGCTTGTTCTCTTCAAAACAAGTCCCTCCATCCAACATCATGGGGTGCAGACTGTGAAGGTGGATCTACTAATTTTCACCTGCTGGAGTTCATCAGTAATGATGTCCTGCTATGTGTCGGCATCTGCACTTTAAATTATCCTGAATCAACACTTATTGGGCTTTTTTTGAATCAGTGGGGTTGGTGCACTGAGCAGGCAGTCCCTAAGAAAGAAGCAGAAAATTGCCTCCAAAAGCTCTTTCTTCCTCCTCTGAAGTTTCTAGGCACCCTGTGCCAATGGCATTAATGACACCCTATTCTCAGTGCACTTCTTTTCACTGGGGTCTATAGGGCTCTTTAGTGCGCTGTGTAGTAAGTAGGGCAATAGTTTGAGCTTGTCCCCTGTATGAGCTTAATACAAGCAAACAGTAACTGATCCTCATGCTCTCCTTCAGAGCTATACAACCCTATGAAAGCCATCTTCTCAAAGCCAGCAGACTCGTGTATCTTAATTTTCACTTATTGGTATGGGCCATTAGGTAATGGATTTTGATGAATGTTTCTCCCCCTAAGTCACTTATGCTAACTACTTGGCTAAAGTCATGTTGATTGATAGATTAAGCAGGTGACTGGCATCCCTTATGTGTTTCTTGACCACTCATTCAGCATTCGGCGATCAAAACACTGGAAACCATTGAACTTGGAGGGATGGGCTCTTATCAATGGAACAATTGGGACAGCAGTATCAAACACATCAAAACATGCTTTTCATGAGGGAAATTTGTTCTACTGCGTTCATGAAAACAAGACTGGCATCTTTCTCTCGCTGGCTCTCACTGCTCAGAACCTTGCTTCTGCTAGCATCGCAGGAGATCACTTTGACTTATACCAGGCTAGAATGAGGAAGCGTTTTACCTCTTTTTACCTCTGTGGTTATCTCTCTGCTGTTGTTTTGCAGGTAAAAGTGCCTCTCCTGTGCCTGAAAGCCACACGGCAGTTTCACTGGGTAGCCTTCTAGACGACCATCATTGGCATCACGTAGTCGTGGAGCGGGTGAGCGGCCATGTCAACTTCACCGTGGATAAACACACCGAGCAGATACTGGTCCCGGCAGACATCGGTCTTTCTGAGATAAACGAGGTGCGTTTTCTGTGACCCGTTTGACAAATCGTTCCACACGTGCACATTCAAGCACATATGCACACATGCAAGCATCCAACCCTCCACCACAGACAAACAGTACAAACTCACACAACCATACTGGGAACATCTCATTCTTTTTTAAACTGTCTCTAACCGATTTGTTCACACATTCTGTGATGTACAGGCTCATACATGCATGTACACACAAACAATACAATTTACGTGTGTCAGAAATAGACTAATCCAAGGCTGGAAACCAGAATGTTAATGATTAACACTGACTTGACCTTCACACAGTTTCTGCCAGACTGTCTTAATGATTGAATTGGAAAATGTTTGTTAAAAATACATTACATTACCTGCTGTTGTTTTTTACTAAATATCCACGCTGTAATAATTACTGAACTTCGTATTTCAGTTGCTCTTTACTGGACTTTTGATTAGTTTCATATCCTGTCATTGATGATGTAAGTAAGAACATGTTAGAATATTAACATTGTCTTGATGTTCTTTCACAAGATTAGCTTTGGTGGCGTCCATTGCCATGGAACACCAAGGGTTCTATCCAGAAGGAACTTCCATGGCTGCTTTGAAAACCTGCTCTGGAACGATGTGAATGTGATAGATCTGGCTAAGCAGCAACAACAGGTGTTTATCATGGTAAGTTTGTAAACGGAAGGAACGTTGCGGGTGCAGGTGTGTTACAGACAGACAACATGAAGGTGGAAGTTGATTAAAACACTATACAGTATATTATCAAAACCAACCATGTTAAGCTGTTAGCCTTCATCTGGGTTTTCTGACTCAGTCGGTTGAAAATCAGGTGGTTAGTGATGTGTTTCTATACTTGCTTCTGCTGAGCTTGATTTCACTGGATCAAGCCTGCCTGGCAGAATGGTCCCAAAAGCATTAAGGTATTAGAACCTATATTTTTCTTCTATGTGGTTTTATTTATGTTGTGATTTGTATGTTTCAAGGCCTTTTCTTAGATTTGGGAATGAACAACATCCTTAACTATTTATGTCCAGGTCTGGTTTGGGCTTCCAGTTAGCTTTTAACCCGAGAAAGAATTGTATATCTCTGACAGCTGCTCAAGCCTGACTCTAACCATAAAAATTTGAATCAGACGCTTCTTTATTTTTCAAATACATTTGCATTGACCAGAATGGGAAAGGGGGAAATGGTTCAATTACAAAAAGAAAAATACAATAAAAAATACAGACCCAGATTTGTCAGAAAAAGACCTTCACACAATGCAAGCTAAAACTACAGACACAAACACAACTATAAATACTGTAAGCAATAAACAGTTTAACAGGATGGGGTTCAAATGGGTTTTATCCAGCTCTGGACAAAATTAAGAGACCACTGCACATTTTTCTTTCATTTCCCAAAAAATTTAAAAGGATGGTTTTGAGTGAGGAAAGGGAAGAGAATGGTGCAGTGGGCTCTTCATTTTTTCTGGAATCTGTATGTAATGGTGTAGATTGTGTCAGCTGCACTCATAGTGCAGTCCTAGGACAGTTTACCTATTTCAGTATATGACCTTGGGTACTACAAATCCCATGTGCCCCTCTTCAAGGAGTGAGTGGGAGCACTACTGAATAAAACAATCAGGGTCTACTCTCGGCATACATTTTGCTGGCGAGTGGGGGTAAAATTGAGAATCTTGGCCCTGAGTTTTCAGCCCGGCTTGATATGATTGACATTTCCCTACTGCATGCGTTCATGAAGCTAGAGGCCATGAGCGCGTTTTTTCTTCTTTTTGCAAATGTGCACATCCCACAAAGATTTTGAGAGAAATTACCGACAGACCCCTTCAAGTGGAAATTGAGTTAAGTCCATTCCAACACTTAAACACCCTCCCTGAACATGTGACATCATCATCCTGAGCCGAACAGATAGGGGTTTGTGTGTCCTGAATGTCCTGGATTTTATATTACTACCAGACTGACCCACCTGCCAAACACGCTAAGCAGTGATGATGCCACGGTTTGGGAGTTCGCCAGAGTGTCCTTCCTACTGGACTAAGGAGACCTACAGGTGATGAACACTGAGGACAACTTTCTGGGCTTAAAGAAAAAGGCCAATGGTAAAAATCTATACTCGTCACGCAGGCATTACAATCTGGCCAGACTGGAACGGGCTCAGACAGCACCAACCTACGTGCAGTTTGAGCCACCGACGGCCTCTGGTGCCGCTGTGGCTGACACTTGTGTGGTGGAAGAGGCTTCTGTCACCCGTGACGGAACACCTCATCCAACACGGAGGTGATCACTCTTCGGTGTATGGCAGATGTATATACAGCAGTACTGGACTGGCCTTAGGCTGCAGGTGAATATCTGGACTGGGCTGACCACTCTCAGTCTCATGTCTCAGAATGATGCTTTCGGCAAAGACATTGTTTTGCTTGCAAGGTTACAGGTTCTTCCGACAAAAACACAATCTAGCACTCTAGTACCCTGCAAGTAACAATGTAGTGTACATATAAGTATATAGTTTTGTTTTTTATTTAAGGATAGTGATCATATGAAGCCATTTATTATCACATAGTTGTTTAGCTCCTTTTTAAATCATAATGATAACAGAAACACCTAAATGGCCCCGATCAAAAGTTTACATACCCTTGATTATTTGGCCTTGTTACAGACACATAAGGTGACACACACAGGTGAAAATGGCAATGAAAGGTGTTTCCCACACCTGTGGCTTTTTAAATTGCAATTAGTCTCTGTGTATAAATAGTCAATGAGTTTGTTAACTCTCACGTGGATGCCCTGAGCAGGCTAGATACTGAGCCGTGGGGAGCAGAAAAGAACTGTCAAAAGACCTGCGTAACAAGGTAATGGAACTATAAAGATGGAAGACGATATAAAAAGATATCCAAAGCCTTGCTAATGCCAGTCAGTACTGTTCAATCAGTTATTAACCAAGTCAAAGTCAGGTAAACCAAGAATAATTTCAGCCAAAACTGCCTGAAGAATTGTTCAGGATACAAAGAAATAACCAAAGGTAATGTCAGGAGAAATACAGGCTGCTTTGGAAAAAGACAGTATGGTTGTTTCAAGGAGCACAATACGACAATACTTTTAAAAAAATTGCTACTTGGTCAAGTTGCCATAAAGAAGCCTTTGTTGCTCCAATGCCACAAAAGCCTGGTTACAATATGCCAGACAACACCTTGACATGCCTCACAGCCTCTGGAACACTGTATTTCTAAAATATGAGACCAAAATAGAGCTTTATGGTCACAACCATAAGCGCTACATTTGGAGAGCCTATAATGAACAGAATACCATCTCCACAATACCATCTCGACTGCGTGAGCTCTAAAGGCACGGGGAATCTTCTGAAAATGTTATCAGACAATTTACATTCTTCTGCACGAAAAGCTGTGCATGGGACACTCTTGGACACTGCACCTTTTTGTTTCCTTTCCAAAAAAGTTTGCGTGCACAATTATTAGGCAAATCGTTTTCCTCAATATTGATTTTATTGTTGAACAAACACACAGCTCTCAGTCAATACAAATTATCATTGACCCTCAAACCTGAATGTTTAACAAAGGAAAAGTGAGTTTTGATCTTAGGGGAAAACATAAGAAAGGAAAGAATACAGTGCAGTTGTCTCTGAGCTGTATATGGACACACACCGCTCAGCCATGACATTATGACCACTGACAGGTGAAGTGAATTACACTGATCATCTCAGTATCATGGCACCTGTCAGTGGGTAGGACATATTAGGCAGCAAGTGAACTATCTTTCCTCAAACTTGATGTGTTAAAAGCAGGAATAATTGGCAAGCATAAGGATCTGAGCAACTTTAACACTAACCAAATTGTAATTGCTAGATGCTAGGTCAGAGCATTTCCAAAACTGCAGCCCTGTGGGGTGTTCCTAGTCTACAGTGATCAGGACCTATCAAAAGTAGTTCAAGGAAAGAAAAGTGGTGAACCGGCAACAGGGTCATGGGTGGCCAAGGCACATTGATGCCCGTGGGGAGTGAAGGCTGGCCTGTGTGTCTGATCCAGCAAACGAGCTACTGTAGCTCAAATTGCTGAAAAATGCAATGCTGGTACTGATGGAAAGGTGTCAGAACACACAGTGAATCACAGTTTATTTGCATATGGGGCTGCGTAGCCACCGACCAGTCAGGGTGCCCATACTGACCCCTGTTCACTGCCGAAAGTGACTACAATGGCCCTACCTCACAACTTACAGGACTTAAAGGATCTGCTGCTAAGGTCTTGGTGCCAGATACCACAGCAAACCTTCAGAAGTCTAATGAAGTCCATGTCTTGATGGGTCAGGGCTGTTTTGGCAGAAAAAGGGGAACCTACACAATATTAGGCAGGTGGTCATAATGTTAAGGCTGATCGGTGTGTGTGTGTGTGTTTGTGTGTGTGTGTATATATATCTGTATCTCATGCCAATCAAATGGGATGGAGTTTGGCCTGGGGTGACTTGGAACACAAATAATCATGTTTGAATGCAACCTATTGCTATTCTAGGACACACTAGTCTATCTTTTCTCACTGTCCTCTCTAAAATAAACATGAAAAGTCAACAAAAGAGTGACTGAGAGGGACTGCCCCACCCCTAAGAATACAATGTAATCAGTCAGTTGTCATGTTGTTTATGGTTGCGGTCCATATAAGGATTTAAGGTTTGAAATTACAACCTTGTCAACCTGGTAGCTGCTGAGGTGAGAGGTGTTCCCACCAACAGCAGATATTAACAAGCATTCTGCTGTCAGAAGAGCCTGATTTGATGTTGTTTCCGGGTATACACCAGCGGTTGTTGTTTTGGGAAAAAGCCAGGATTAGGTGCTCATCTTGGAGGTGTGCTGCTCATTTGACCGCTTCATGGAGTCAACCTTTTTTGTGAAGGTCTTAACATACCAGCCTCTCGTGTCACGCTTGCTAGCGCTTGGTATCAGTACAGACTTGTAGTTCTGTTATTTGTAGGCTCTCGGCTGTCCTTACAGGCTGACAGTGTGTGGCCTCCAGATTGTAGAGCTGTTTGAAAATCAAAGCAACTAGCGAGGAACTGCTCTGTGTCAGTTATCATGGGCAGCTTGGCAGTATAGATAAAGAGGTGCTTCTTGTACCTGAACATTTTTAGATATCTATGACCTTTAAATTGTTTTAATCCTTTTCCCGGTAATGTGACTTGTGGATTCAAATAAGGTACAGTCATTTAAATATGTGTGCTCGTGCATTAGGCATACGTGCACGGCTAGAAAATTGTCCTTGCACCCACAGACAGTACAGTATAATAGAATGACCTCAATACAGATGGGTTCTTTTCATGTTAATTGGTCTATTAATTCATTAATAACAAATCCATGATGAGGAGCGGATAGCAGAATGTTCGTGGAGCTGAATCCCTCGAGGTGGTGTAGCTCATTCCTAAAACAATTTTCCGTTTTGTAAATGACTACCGTTACCTTAACTGCCTCAACAAGAGAGAGGAATAAGAAGAAATAATTCATGTGGGAAAAGATTTTTAGACTGTACACAGAAAATAAATAAACGCCCATTGAGAGCCACTTGTTTAAATGTAATAACAATGTTTTGGAAGGTAATGATTTTAAAGAAAACAAAGACAGACTGACTCAGACATCATAATACTTTGTTATTTTTCCTGAACTTTCTGTTCGCTGATGTAGCACACAGTAAGGACCTTTACACTACACTACATGTTGCAGTATATCACTTTGAGCGCTTCAGCAAACAGCCTGGAGACATGATCTAGTTTTTCCCTGTTGCAGTTACTGTACAGCAACCCCACACTATTATAAAGAGACCTCCTTGATACCCCTTTGGGTATAAGTTACTGTAATATATCACTTTTGCTGCCTCAGCAATGGTCCATGAAACCATCATTACTACAAGTATCCAACGACAACGGCCGACATGATATTCAAACTCTACTCCCAGAAAACACAGACAGCCTGAGGTCATTATTTCAGAAAGCAACATTTTACTAACCTGGTTAAATCTACGTGAACACAGTTCTCGCTGTTGTTTTGGAGGAGGCAAAACATTTTTTATTCTGGTTTAACCAGTCCTCATTGTTCGGTCTAGTGTTCTTAGAACATGTACCTCAGATGGCTTTCCTGTAAGGTTGAGGACTCTCATTAATGTTCTCCTTCAGGAGATTTTGCTGATGAGCTAAATATCCTCTACTGCTATCCCCAGCAGACTCAGGTCGAATGTCCCCTAGTTGGATTTCACCTTCTGGCAGAGGACTAATTAATATTTATGTTTTTCATATTTCATTATTCAATTTTTTTCACCCCCCCTTTCTTATTTCAGGGCAACGTGACATTTACTTGCGCTGAGCCTGTCTCCGTTCCCGTGACTTTCGCTGGTGCCCAGAGTTTCCTGCGGTTGCCGGGTGCAACACAACAGCAGAGAGACGTTGGTGGGGATGAGGTTGCCCTGGGGGCAATCAGCGTGGACGTCAGCCTGCAGTTCCGGACCTGGAATAAAGCTGGCCTTCTGTTAACCTTTGACCTTCAACAGCAGGCGGGAAGCCTTTGGCTCTTTCTCAGTGAGGCCAGAGTCAGGGTGCAGATACACAAGTCTGGCAGGATCCTTGTGGACATCGTCACAGGTCAGTAACACACATGCTTGTCTTTTTTTCATTTTTGTGCAGAACAACACAATATATTTTCCTTAAAATCTATTTTCAACTAACTAGATAGTTAGCTTCTGATGTTATCTAGATACAACATTGGGTTTTGAATTCCAGTTCCTATATCATATCCTGTCTGTGGCATAACAATAACTTAGAAAACAAATGTTTTTGTATGTCCTAGACACAAGACAGACATAGTTTTCTAATGTTTAGCCTAATGTTTAGCCTTAGGGATTAACTAGGTAACAGCTTGATAGCTTGGCATTCTTGCTTATGAAAAAAAAAAAGTGTTTCAAAATTCTAATTTCTATAGCTTATTCTGAACAAATCCTAAATAAATTATTTTGTATACGTCATGTGAATAGTGGCACCGGACACAGATGTATGGGTAGCTTACAGTGTCTGAGCTATATGCCCAGGAGCTCACTTTTCATGTCCACATCAGCCTGTGTAATCCTACATTGCTTGAAGTTGTTGCTCATACATAAGTTGTCTTAAGAATCGTATCTTAATTTCTTGGAGACATGCAATGCTACACAACGCCTGAACCAAAATTAACAAGAGAAAGTCAATGGGAAGTCACCAAAATCAATCAGTGTAAATACTTGACAGATACTAGATAGATAAAAAGAGAAAACTATTTGTGAAGTACTTCATTTCAAATAACGCCTTTCTCCTATACCATTTATAATGTAATTTGCATCTTTCTGCATTTCTATTATGAAAACTATTATAAAACTGTATCTGGCACGATGTCAGGCATGAAAGTCTCCCATTTAGATCAACAAGTGCAGGGCCGTGCAGAGACATCTATAAAATCGAGTAATGTCAGCAATTGTTAGCTGGCACTAGTTAACCAGCTTGGGTGCTGTTTTCACTACAGCACTGATTTCTTTTGTCAGGCTTACTTGTGCCATTCAATAACATTATTAATGACAGAGCAAAGCCGAAATGGAGTGTGTTCTTCCATTAATAGCTACAGGGTCGGGACTGTGATCAGCGCATATAAAACCTTGGTTGCCCGGCAATACAAAACATCTGAAATGTGAATGCCAAAAATTAACTAATTGCACACCTGTAGTGGAATGACCAGGTGCAAGAAGAAAATGTCAACACAACACTGGCAGCAACATGAATTGCATGCTCACTCTTCAGCCAAACAAAATATTGTGTTGCCATGGCGGTGTAGAATTAGCCACCACTTCAGTATAGTGGTGTAGGAAATGCAATGTACAGTATAATGTATATAGAAATTGTCTAATGACCAGAGACCAGTGTCACCTTTTTGGGTCATTATAAATAAAGTGTTGATACCTTGTTCTTAGATCAGCAGTCATACTCTGAAATGCTTGATGAAATCTCATACTCTGAAATAAAATACAGGCCGTATAAAATACAATACAAAACTTAAAACTGGCCAAGAGGGCACTTGTTGAGTCTGACTGGAAAAAAGAGGTCAATCTGTCCACTTGCCTGACAAGCATGAATAACTGTACGAGTTGGTGCCTTCAGCACAGAGAGCTGGTGACCGCTGTGAAACGTTGACGCTAACACATTTTGTCTCTGTCCAAAGGGTTTGGTTTGAATGACGGGCAGTGGCATTCAGTGGACCTGACCGCTAGTCGAGGTCGTCTCACCCTCACTGTGGATAAAGACGAAAGCTTGACGGCTCACGCGAGCCCATCCTTCCCAGTGGCGTCAGGGAACAACCTCTTCTTTGGAGGTGATGTACTCACGTCATACATTTGTTGACTGTTTCACTTGGCCTGGAGGAACTAATCCTAATTGCAGTTAGATGGGCAAGGGTATATCTAACTTCTGTTGGTGCGTACGAGTATCATGGTTGTTATTGGACCTGTGGCGTTTGATATCATGGCTTAGTGCAGAAAGGCATAAAGCTTAGCTTGGTAGCCAGACTGCAGAATCAGTCCTCCTCCACGTTTGCTCCCCTCATCATGGTAGCGATTCTGAGCTCCTTTCTCTTTACTCCTCTTCACTACCCCCCTCCTCTCCCCTCCCCTTCTCTCAGCAAAGGCTCTTCAGCAGGCTTGTCATGTCATTTAATTACATTTAGCTAGCAGAGCAGCCAGAAAGACAGGGTTCTAGCCAGTCTCTCAAACACTAGAAACCGGGCAAAATAACACACACATAAAATTATCCTGGCACGAAGTAGAAATGTTTGGCATTGACAAAATTCAACATTGCAATAAATGTATTAGATTTCAATAAATATTCCCATAATTATGGAAATAAATATGTTTGTAACATTGTTTTTTAAAACAACCTTTAAACTACACTGCTCAAAAAATCACACATCGGGTCTCAAAGAAGGAAATATATTAATGATCTAAATCTTTACTGTATATTGTGTTATTCATTGAGAAACAAAATAGTGTAACAACGGTCAATGGAAACCAGAATCACCAACCGGTTGAGGGCTGGATTCACTCTGAAAATCAAAGTAAACAATTGAAATCACAGGCTGTTCCAACTCATAGTATGACTCAGCAGTGTGTTTGGCCCCACATACCTGTATGCACTCCCAACAACATCTGGGCAAGCTGCTAATGAGATGGCGGATGATGTCCTGGGGGATATTTTCCCAGACCTGGATCAGAGCATCATTGAGCTCCTGGAGAGTCTGTGGCACTACTGTACCGATGCATAATGTCGCAGAGGTTCTCAATTGGATTCAGGTCTGTGGAAATTGAGGGCTGGTTCAATGGCATCAATGCTTTCGTGATCCAGGATTTGCCTGCACACTCTGGCCATGTGAAGCCAGGCATTGTCCTATACCAGGAGGAACCCAGTGCCCACTGCACCAGCATAAGATCTTCATCCCGGTATCTAACAGCAGTCAGGGTACCGTTGGCTAGTACGTGGAGGTCTGTGTGAACCTCCAAGGATATGCCACCCTAGACCATCACTGACCGACCGCCAAACTGGTCATGCTGGACGATGTTGCAGGCAAGCCCAACGTTCAACATGGCATCTCCAGACTCTTTCGCGTCAGGAACTTTCACACCAGTAGGTAATGAATGAGGTCATTTTGTAGGGCTCTGGCAGTGTTCCTCTTGCTCCTTCTTGCACAACGGAGCAGATACCGCTCCTGCTGCTGGGCTGATGCCCTTCTACAGCCCTGTCCAGCTCTCCTCATGTGACAGCTACCAGTCTCCTGGTATCTCCTCCATGGTCTTGAGACTGTACTGGGAGACAGCAAACCTCATTGTGATGGCGTGTATCGATGTGCCATCTTGGAGGAGCTGGAGTGCCTGTGCAACCTGAATGGGCTGCAGGTATCGTCTCATGCTACCAGTAGTGACAAGGACACTAGCAAAACACAAAACTAGAGAATAATCAGTCAGGAAGGATAAGGAAAGAGCAATTGTCTGCATCTACCACCTGCAAAACAATTCACTTTCTTGGGGGTTGTCTTGCTGTGGCTTCTCCATTGCACTTGTGTCACTTTCACAGGTGACATTGATTCACAATCGCATATGTTTCCTAACTGCACAAATTGATATCCCTGAAATTGTATTGACTTGGTGTTATACTGTAATGATTACATGATCCCTTATTTATTTTGTTAATAGCTTGATGGTTGCAGCTGTCAATTGTCCCATTAACAATCACACTTTTTAGTGATTGTATTTTGTTTCTCACCTCGTGAATAGACAACTGATTGTAATTGGCTACTTGATATCAGCAATATGCCTGAAGAAGGTGGTCAGTATGTTTTGATTTATCATCCAAGGTTCATATGCATTTTTCCAGAGCCATTCAGTTATGTACAGGGTTTTCTCTGGTTTGCTGCTTTATGAATAATGTACATTCATATAAAATGCGACTGTGTGGAATCCTTTATCATGGTCTGATGGTCTTGGGCTATTTTTATTTGCCACAAGTCTTTTGTAAGTCTGACTCATGAACAGGTATTGATTCATTGCTATTGTTTGCTCTCATACAGGTTGCCCTGGCAGTGATAATAATCAGGAGTGCAGAAACCCCTTCAACGTGTTTCAAGGCTGCATGAGACACATCCAAGTGGATAGTAATGCTGTAGACCTGGTCAAAGTGCAGCAGATGATGATAGGAAACTACAGTGACCTGCAGATTGACATATGTGGAATCATGGACAGGTCAGTGAAATACATCACAACCTGTTTGGATTTACTAGTGCAGTAAAATGTTCCTGAAATGACCAGGTTTTCAAACCTAATGTTTGTTAATTCCCCTTATGGTTTGAGGAAACTTATATTGGGGCATTCTGAAAGTAATTATAAAAATAGACATGTTGGGGAAAGTATTGACATTTCGCAGTCATCATTATACCTTTGCCAATGGTTTGTCATCCTGGGTTCATACACCTCTACACCCAAACTGACTATGTACATTCACCTAGATCCTTTATAGGTGTAGTTCTCTGTTTATTTGAAGACTGTTCTTCAAAAAACGAATTGTTTGTCAGGTTCGGTTTTGCTGCACAGAGAACCGTGCAAGCATTGTTTGCTTGTCATTCGAGTGCTCACTTATTAAATCCGAAGTTCTTTCCCTCTTCTTCTCTTGATTGTTTTCTCATCTAACTTCATATGAAGTGTACACTTTTTTGAGGTGAGATGCGCTATTTTGACAACACAATTTATTTGAAATCCAACAGTGGAAAGTGAAAGATTGCACCTCCCTGTCAAGTCTCACAGAGGAGGAATCTGCAAAAGATGTGAGTCTGGTGCCATATTAAACGTAGAAATATTGTTCACTGGAGATCATAGTTTTGGATATAACCACTAACCACTCTTATTTTCACTGCATAATAAAAATTATTTTAATTTTGTCACTGCTTTCAGTAAATATAGCGTTGACACTTTTATTCAAAGGGATTTATTTTTAATGCACACATTTGCTTGCTGGCCCAGGGAATTGAACTCACTGCACTGGCATTGCAAGCACTATCCTTTATCAAATACGATGAAGAATGCTGTTTCACGCTAAAGTTTAGCGGTGTTGGCTGATTTCATATTCTTCTCTCTTCTCTGGTTTCTCCTTATTTAGAAAAAGCATTTTTCATTTTTATCCATACCTCCCATCGCCAACATCTTACGTTTTCCTCTTTGTTATGGCCATTATCGTCAAAGTCATCTTCACTTCCCTCCCCCGTTATCAGTCTAATCACCATCCACCATCTTCGCAGTCATCGCCGTTGTCCTAGTCATCACCACCACCTCCGCCGTCACTGTTCCACACTCATCTATATGTAGGTGTTACTGCGGCCTTCCCATTTGCTCTCATTTTCCCTTCATGTTGCTCTTGTTGTGACCATGGGCCCTGTGGCTTGGCTATTATATAGAGAGTGAGATGCCATTGGGGTGTGGAGACTCTTATCTTAATCTCTGCTATAGTTAATGCTGTTATCGTTGGCCATCTTCTCGATATGAAACAAAGACAGCGAGTCAAGCCATTCATGAGGAGCGGATCTAAAGCATTACTGTCTGCTTCCTCCATGCTCAAATGAGAACGCAATTATCGGGACAACTATCAAGACTCCTTGTGGCCGTACATACACATGCACGTACGCGCACCCAGTCTTAGCAAATAGTTTGTCGGCACTGCTTGTAGTCATCGGAGAGAGAAATATCACCTGCTTGACTGGTTTTAAATTGAATATCTGCACATGTTTGTAAACGGATCCCATTACTCATTAATAATTTTTTAATCTGCTTCTATTGCTGTGGCATGGGTAGTCTACGACTCACCTGAAGCAGAAACTTTTAACTTTGGGATTCCATTTCTAAATGATTTTTGCTACATTCATTGATGGGCTTTTTCCAAATGTTGCTTTCTTCAGCATGCTAAACTACAAGAAGCTGGATTGCGTTTCCGCTAGTGCCACCGACCCTATAGATGTGCCACATGAATGTATCATAATGCACATTTGTGGCTTTGCTTTGTTGTACTTAAGGCAAAATACCTGAAATACCATTGGTGTTGAGTGCTCCAGGATTAGTTCATCCTGAACCAGCCAAAGAGGATTTGGTATTTTACTTTTTCACTGGATTGAATCCAATGTTAAAAATGTGACCAGCCAGCAGAACAAAAGTTATTGTCTAAAGTTTGGCTTGTGGGCGAAATAATTTGCTGATATCTCCAGCTTTCCTATCATATCAGTGGAACCTAGAGTATTACATCTGCAGGAGTGTGTGTGTGTGTGTATATACTTTGTAAGTAGAGAAAGACCACGAAAGAGAGAAAATGACAGACAGACATTAATGGCAGTTATTTTTCAAGTATTAAATAAGTAATTAATTCGACATTGGTTCAATTAGTTGGATTCAATTTTAGATTGTTTTGTGGAGTCAACGTTCCTTTTCTCGGAGGAATAAGGAACAAATTTATAATAGAAACAGTGCAATGAACGAAGTGGGACATCGGGCTTAGTGAGTGGTAGTTTCATTAAGGCAAATAGTAAATCCAGTTAAATGCAGAAAATGTGCTAATTAACTGCAATAACCATAATCCACTGCACACTGGGACACAGGAGGAGCCGTACTATGGAGACTGAATCCTTACCGCAGAAACAGAATCAAAACTATACTTTTCAAAAACCAGTACACAGTGCCATAACACTACATGAAAGTGAGACAGACGGTAGCCCTGCTACGTGATCGATAGTGGCACTTGACAGTGTGCCTTATCTAAGTTAAAGAACTGAACTGCTAAAATGATTTTGTCAGACTGCTAGCATTAAGCAGCTAGCTTCAAGCTAGCCACTTACAACCAGCCTAGCTAAATGGATGAGGGGAGCAAAGAGATAACAAACATGGATAGATAAGATGATGATAGACTTTAATGAAATACTGAATTCCTCCAGTGAAATAATATACTGTACAGTTCAAAACTATTACACAAAATGAATATGAATAAATGATGGTTAAGTGGTAAGCACTTTTGTAATTATTTGATGTAATTATTTCATAAAAAGATTAAGTGAGAAACAAACCGGTAGATTAATATAATATGGGGAGGCAGACAGAGATAGAGTGGGAAAAGACGTTGTACATTGTGAGATATAGACATGGAAAGGAAACAAGAGCAAGAGAGAGAGGATGAGAAAATAATCATATAGAGAAATAAAGGAAGAAAGACTGAGAGATTAGCATTTTTTTGCTGTGAGAATATGCTTTAGCATACCTGCTTATAATCATCTAAAGAAAACTAGCTGTCACAAACTTTTCATACCTGTCAGCCTGTCAGAAATCTTATAAATTATGTATTCATAATTGAAAACATTTATTCCATGTGATGTGTTTCCATATAAACTAAGTACCGATATTATAGGCAGTTTAGTAATTGCAATTGCATATCAGTCAGATCACTGAGCGGGGGCTAAATACTAAAACATGAGTGCAATTGCTATATTCAAACACCATGAGTCAATTTCCCTGACACAGATTACAACTGGCCATTTTTTGTTGAAACCTTTCAGGAATGTAAAAATAAGTCATTGTCTTTAAAAGTCATTGTTTGTTAAAATCTAAATCTAATGTTACAAGGCCGCTGACTGGGTAATATTTTAGAGGTTAATTTCAGCGTGGAGAACAAGCGATTTCTGCCAAGTCCACAGTTTTCCTTGCATCTCCATACCTGTGTTCTTGGATCCGGCTGTTCTGTAACTTCAATCTCACCGCAGTGTAAATATGAATGCCAGTGTTGTTGCTCTGCTGCTTGTCAGAAGGAATGAAGGGAGTGATACGTAAAAAGCCGTTCCCCAGGGAAGTAGTGTGTGTGTGTGTGTGTGTGAGAGAGAGATCAAGAACAAGGGGGCGAGAGGAAGTTGGTTAGCAAGGTTTCTGCGTGCGTGCACTTGTGCGTGTGCGTGTGTATGCCCGCCAGCATTTTGTGCGTGTATTGTATGTGCAAGCTGGAGGGGGGGCACGTATCTTAGCTCCCTTTGTGCCTAGCTGTGTAACCCCCAGCATCTGGCAGGAGGCGTGCCCGAAGTGCACCTCCGATGAATGATCGTGGGCATTAACAGGGCATGCGGGGTATAATGAAATAACCACACCAATGTTGACATGAAAGGCAGGATTACTGCACACTCCATTACTTTTAGACTCAGCATGCGTGTCTGCATGTGTGCATTCTTTTACAGACAAAAGAATAAGACAGTAGCTCAAAGATGGTCGCTAAACCCAATCAGATGACGCAAGTGGGGAATTTTATTATTTATCAGGAGCTTATGTAGAATAAGCAGTATGATTTCATTGTAGTGCGGAATAACAACGTTTCTAAAACAAGCTTACTGAGCATGTGCAGATCATATTCGACAGCGCAAACCACGGGGCACTATACACAGGCAGATTGTTTTGTAGTTTGTTTATACATGCCTCGGAATTCATTTAAATGTTTTCTTTGAAACACCACCTAACTGAAAATTGTCAACATAGAAATCTAGATGAATTAAGAGTGATTGAGATCGTTTGCTATGCAGAATGTTACTGCTAAAACTTGGAACTATTTGTAGCTTATTATGTTGTGCTGTATTTGTTTTGGCGTGTGTACATTTTGTGATCTGCAGTCCATTCCATATGACTATAGCAGAGATTGTGCTGGGCATATGTTTAAACAAATGTCCAGGACATGATCCTGGAGAGTGGGATAAGCTTCAGGAAACTACGGACATTTTGTCTAAAGATGGACCGAAGTTGCCTGAGTCTTAAAGATGTATTTCTTGTACATTTGTTTAATGCTTTTATTGATGAAGTGGGAGGGGAGGTTTTGCTGAAATAGCGGAATCTCAGGCTAGAGTGGTACATTTGCCCAGACGGCCCACTCTAGGCCCTTGAGTACTAGTCTCTTTAGCTAGCATTCCTTGCCACTCATTGTGACATGGATGAGGACATGGAGTAAAGCGAACTGAATGTCCTTGATGGGAACCAGCCCCCACACTAGGACTTAAGACTACAGAACATTAACTGTTAAGTCGCTTTGGTTAAGAGTGTCTGTTAAATTACCAAACTAAATATAAAAAATGTATCACAACGTTGTATCTGCAGCACAGTGATTTATGCTTTCTCTCGAAGTTGGGTGGATATTGGGTGGTTCTGACTCTACAGGACAGAGTTGTTCAGGAGTGAAAAACCGTCACCTAAGAACCAGCAATGTATTAATCTAACTATTATGCACTGCAAACATGCAGTATATGATCATATCTTAATCATCATAATTATTACCACTCTGGTCCATTTTCCTAACATACGATTTCCACCTGATTATTGTCAAACAACTAATTATATTTACTATTTAATGAAAATGACTTATATCCTAATCTATAATTACTCCACTCTTACTGAATGCCAGCTAATTGTGTATAATTTGTTTGTATTGCTATTCACGTACAGTAATTCACCCCCTGCAGTTAATGTCCCTGCCGTGTTGGGCTGCAGTAAAGCTTTGTTCAACCATTGGCTCTGCAGCACAGCCACAGAAATGTACATTGGCCATGTAGCCTGGTTATGTATGGCTGCAGTACATTTCTGATGGCATCTGCTCTATCCAGACCTGGGTTCAACATTATTTGTCTTTCACCAGGCAAACTTAACAATCAGCAACCATAGAGGCAATGCTTATTTTTTTAACCCAGCAAGGTTTTTGGGTCTGCAGCAAGTCCACGAGGCACCCTGACTTTCCCTGGGATACCGCTGATGAAAAGGGGTCAACCAGAGTTCGGGATGGCGAGACGGGGGGCTGGGCATCGCTCATAATTTCACCTTGCTCTCGATTTGGACTCCAGGTGAGATCTGTCTCACTTACCAACCCTTAGAGATAAATTACGGTTACGGTTCGGACAATGGTGTTGACCAACGACTGAGAACATCACGGCAGTATTCACAGTTGTCTGACCTCAGCTGGAGACTCCCCCACCCGGCTGTGACACGGACATATTTGTGGGCAGCAGAAGGTGCGTCGCCATGTCAGCCTGCTATCCTGTCTGGGAGCTGCTGTCTTGTCCTGTCCTAGACCGTCGCTCTTTTCATTCTTTTTTTCTGTCTGTTTTATCTTTTCCCATCTATTTCTCTCTAGCTGTCTATTTTTCACTCACTCTCCCTCTCTCTATTTGTTTGTCTTTATACTGTAGTTCTCAATCTCTTTGTCTCTCATTCTGTCTTTATCTCTCAGTTTCTCTTATTTTTGCTCCCTCCTTCAATTTTCTAGTGCTCAGATTTTACTTGATTGAAATGAGTGCATTTGTTCCACATGAATGAACTATATAAGATAAACACATTTATTTATTTTCTGTTTTCTTGATTTCATTGATTAATATTGATTAATATTTATCATCTTCTTTTATTATATTTGTCAAATATATAATGGAGTACAGGTTGTTACCTAAAATTGTTATTATTAGTCAAACCAACTGAGTCCAGCGGGGTTCAGATTTGAGTTGTATTAGCTATGAAGGATACTGAAATATACAAAACCATGCATCCAGTATACATTCCTAGTAAGTGTTGCTCTTTCAAGTAAACTATAGTTACCACCCCTGACTGTAAGTGGTAACAACAGAGACATGATTTTTTGAACTCAATCATTGTCAATCCTTTGTTCTTCATGTACTGTGGGGAGAACAAGTATTTGATACACTGCTGATTTTGCAGGTTTTCCTACTTACAAAACATGTAGAGGTCTGTAATTTTTACCATAGGTACACTTCAACTGTGCGAGGCGGAATCTAAAACAAAAATCCAGAAAATCACACTGTATGATTTTTAAATAATTAATTTGCATTTTATTGCATGAAATAAGTATTTGATCACCTACCAACCAGTAAGAATTCCGGCTCTCACAGACCTGTAACTGCAGCTGTTTTGAACTCGTTACCTGTATAAAAGACACCTGTCCACACACTCAATCAAACAGACTCCAACCTCTCCACAATGGCCAAGACCAGAGAGCTGTGTAAGGACATCAGGGATAAAATTGTAGACCTGCACAAGGCAGGGATGGGCTACAGGACAACAGGCAAGCAGCTTGGTGAGAAGGCAACAACTGTTGACGCAATAATTAGAAATGGAAGAAGTTCAAAATGACGGTCAATCTCCCTCGGTCTGGACTCCATGCAAGATCTCACTTCGTGGGGCATAAATGATCATGAGGAAGGTGAGGGATCAGCCCAGAACTACACGGCAGGACCTGGTCAATGACCAGAAGAGAGCTGGGACCACAGCCTCAAAGAAAACTATTAGTAACACACTACGCCGTCATGGATTAAAATCCTGCAGCACACGCAAGGTCCTCCTGCTCAAGCCAGCGCATGTCCCGGCCCGTCTGAAGTTTGCCAATGACCATCTTATGATCCAGAGGAGGAATGGGAGAAGGTCATGTGGTCTGATGAGACAAAAATATAGCTTTTTTCTCCACTCGCCGTGTTTGGAGGAAGAAGAAGGATGAGTACAACCCCTAGAACACCATCCCAACTGTGAAGCGTGGAGATGTAAACATCATTCTTTGGGGATGCTTTTCTGCAAAAGGGACAGGTCGACTGCACCGTATTGAGGGGAGGATGGATGAGGCCATGTATGGCGAGATCTTGGCAAACAACCTCTTTCCCTCAATAAGAGCATTGAAAATGGGTTGTGGCTGGGTCATCCAGCATGACAACGAAACACACAGCCAGGGCATTTAAGGAGTGGCTCCATAAGAAGCATCTCAAGGTCCAGGCCAATCTCCTGACCTGAACCCAATAGAAAATCTTTGGAGGGAGCTGAAAGTCTGTATTTCCCAGCAACAGCACCAAAACCTGAAGGATCTGGAGAAGGTCTGTATGGAGGGCTGGTCCAAAATCCCTGCTGCAGTTCCCTGGTCAAGAACTACAGGAAATGTATGATCTCTGTAATTGCAAACAAAGGTTTCTGTAGCAGATATTAAGTTCTGCTTTTCTGATGTATCACATACCTATGTCATGCAATTAAATGCAAATTAATTATAAAAAAATCATACAATGTGATTTTCTGGATTTTTGTTTTAGGTTCCGTCTCTCATAGTTGAAGTGTACCTATGATAAATATACAGACCTCTACATGCTTTGTAGGTAGGAAATCCTGCAAAATCAGCAGTGTATCAAATACTTGTTCTCCCCACTGTACGTACCTAGACAAATGTTAACTTCATAATACATTACTTATTCCATAAGGCTTTATTTTGAAGTCTTTCTTTGCATAGTCCAGAAAGTCATGGTTGCAAAATATACCCTGGGAATGTTCAAAAGAATCATCGCATATACTGAGATTTCTGGAAAACCAGAATAATGGGTAAGTTCTATTTGAATCCAGCATTTGTTTTCAACACATGATGGAATTTTTACTTAATTGGAACAATCATTTCAGTAGAGGGTTTCAAAAGAATTTACCAAATGATTGGATTTTAGAAATATTTATATGTTTAATGCTCTCTGCATTCTGGGAAAATATTAACCTTAATAGAATTGAGTAAATGTCAGTACCACAAACATTTCATGTCATTAGGACATGTTCACATTCTTCAAACTCGTGGTTATGGTTTTGCATCAGATTAAATGAAGTGTAAGCAATGAAATCAAGTTGAGAGGAAAAACAAAACGCATTTGTGTATAGGCCACATGATTTGTTTCTGTCAATCTGAGAGCTCTCCCTTTCCCAGTCTTTCACTGCTGCACAACGGATTGATAGACCCCTGAACACACTCTGTATGTCCCATCATGCTGTTCAGCGGAATGAGGTTATTTACTTTGTAGCTTTTTGAAGCCCTTTGTAGAAAATTGTAGCTTGCTTTACTCTATAATGGTCTTTACCGGTGGCTTCGGTGACTTGGATGTGAACTTTAATGACTTGGAGTCACTTTGAGTGCTGCTGGATGGACACGCTCCCTGCCACGACACAATGCACACAGGGGATGACATCCGCCAGCCAGACACCCCTTGTCTAGCAGGTCTGGAAGGGGGAAAGAAAACCTCTGACTTCATTCCCACTGTCCGAATGTGTTTGAATGACCCCCCTCGACCCCTGGCTCCGTTCTATCATGGGGTGTTATAGTGGCTGTACCCTTCGGTCTTTACGTTCCAGACACGGGTTATGGGGAAAGGGGCCGTGTGTTGTGACACCATTCCTTCACTGGATTCTGACTGGATGCGGCCATCGTTCAGTCGAAGGAGGTTGGTTATTCCCTAAAGAGGTCAGACAGGCGTGTGGCTGTGTGTCCGAGCATGCGCTGGTGAGTGGGTGAGGGTGTGTGTTTCCTTGCCACAGAGCTCCGAGCATTTGACCACCTGAACCCAAGGCATCAGCAAGAGGCTGTTATTAACTTGGAAGTGCTATCTGCCTGCGGGCGTTTCCTACTGTGCAAATGCCAAGCAAATCTCCTCAAGGACGGACGTTAAAGTTGTTGTACTTAATAGATGGTGTTTCACCATATGCGTGCGTATGTGTGTGTTTTTGTGCATATTTGTCTGCACGCAAATGTTCTAAAAGGTATGACGTTGAAGCTGTGTTTCAGTCAATGTGTATGCAACAATATCTAAGGAACAGAGGGTATCTAGCTAGCTAAATGTGTATCGTTTCCGTAATATGTGCACATTTCAGAAGAGGTATGTTGACATATCCCTGTTTACATGATTAATGGCTGCCGTTTATTCTTCTCTTAGAAAGAAGGAGAAGAACAACACTGGCTTTGAGGAAAGTTGGTTTAGGTGTGTGTGTGTGTGTGTGTGTGTGTGTGTGTGTGTGTGTGTGTGTGTGTGTGTGTGTGTGTGTGTGCGCGTGCGCGCGCGCGCGGCGCACATGTTATCGGGCGTTTGAGGGGAGAGAGGAAAGAGAGGCAGAGAGGGCAGACTGGATTGGGGGTAAAGAGTCAGAGAAAAAGAGGGGAAAAGAGGGAGAGAGAGCAAGAGGGAAAGAGAGGTAGGAAGTATAAAGGAGAGAGAGAGAAAGAGAGGGAGGACGTATTAGAGAGATAGAAGGAATGAGAGGGAGGAAGAGATAATGTGTATAAGACAGCAGGCAGCGGTGTTAGGTAGCCTGTGAAATTCTGAGATTCAGCTCAGTGGCTGTCCAGGGATCAGTGCCAGGCAGGCCGAGCAGACGAATGTGTCTCAGGCTCTGGGCTGCTGGCTGGAAGATGATGGGTACGGCTGGCAGGATGGCCTCCTCCTTCACATGCCATTTTAAATCTTTATCTGACAGGAGAGAACAGTGTTGGAAAGCAACCGGTTCATTCTCAGCCTGACAAATGTTATCTCATTCCGTTCTTGTCAGAAAAAGCTCACAATCCGTACCCATACTGCTTTTAAAGCCTACAGCTACAGAATGCACACACGGATATTGGAATATAAACAACAAAAAGGTTTTCATCGTGAAAACCATGAACCTCCACATCAAAAACGACATACATCAGAACATATTGGGCCGTTCTTATCTGATGGCCATTTGGTTATTAAATGAAAGGTCTATGGATGATTACCATACACTCATGGTGATTATGAAACCACAGAACTGACCATTTCAAAGAAGACCATTCTCTTCATGCCATTAATCATCATTCTGAGATTTTCCACCTACTGAAAAGGCTTCTTGAGTGGTTTTGAGGGAATGAAACATTGTAGTACTGTCCTTGAGCTCAGTGTGCCAGCTTAAGGTTCAAGCTATATTTTTTCCTTTCTATGTACTAGATTTGTCTAAGGTTTTCTTGGATAAAGATACATTGGTATTAATTTCTGGGCATTCACAGAAATGCCTAAGCTAAAGCAGCGAGCGGAAACCTGCAAGGTCATTCCTATGCACGGTCATAGGCGAAACGTAGTCATCCGGCCATGCACGGTGTTGGAGCTTGAATCCTTTACAAATATACCTGCAGACTTTGACCCGTGAATGTCTGATGAATAAATATCTCTTCTCTTTCAGATGCTCTCCGAGCCATTGTGAACACGGGGGAAGATGTAGCCAGTCTTGGAGTACCTTTCATTGCAACTGTTCCAGCACAGGCTACAGTGGAGCCACATGTCACAGCTGTAAGGAAGTATTTTGTGCAAACATTTTACTTTTAACTTGAGTGTATATTTTTTCAAATCTGCATCCGCGGATATGTGTTTGCAAAATACCCGAAGCATTATTCCGAACAGAAAAAGATGTACTTTTGCGATGAAACTTTTTTTTTATAGATGCACCAAAAAATTCCACGGGATTCAAGGTCAAAAGCCTTATCTCTGATCCTGCACTAGTCAGGCTGTCAGACCCTCATGACAAAGCCTCACCATTGATAAGGATTAGGACAGATCCTTTAATGATGTGAAACCCTGACTTGTCTTCTCCCGATGCCACGGGGTGTCATCATAAATTGTGTAAAAGAAGATTGGAACGTGAAATTAAGCCACTTGTCTGTCAAACATAATCGTCTCGCCATTTAATGTTTTCACACTTGAGTTGCGCTGGAACAGAGGTGGCGGGGTGAAATGAAAAGGCCATCAGTGGTTTTCTTTGTCGGCATAATTAGATTTGAATTAAAACCAAGATCAATTCAGGTGAGGAGATACGCGATGTCCAAGGTTGGAGGTATCAACTCAAAAATATTCTGTCTTGCCTTATATTTATATTTCAGTCATTAAGCTTACGCTCATATCCAGAGCAAACTACAGGAGCAGTAGGGGTTAATGACAGATGTTTTACCTTGTTGATTTGGGACTCAAACATGTAATCTTTGGCTTCCCACCATAACGCATCTAATGAATTCCATGGCCTAGAGGCATTGCTTGCATTGATGTGGTCCAAAACCACAAAATGTCTGTCGGACGGTCTGACTTGAAATGCTGACAAATGAAACAGCTGGATCTTTCATCGGTGATTCCGTATCTTGCTTTGCGAGGGTTTTCGTTCCAGGTTGTTGTGTTCTAGTTACCGGGGGTTTCCATAGTGCTTTTTAGGAGGGCTCACCACAGGGGGGATCATTTTGTTCCTGCCCAGCACTTACACACTTGATTCAACTAATTACCCAATCATCAAGCCCTTGATTAGCTGCAAGTGCTTGTGCGTCTCTGCATTTTTGTTTGTGTGTGTGCTAGGTGAGAACAAAGGGTTGCCTAAGGAATTCTCTTCACTGGGCCCTAATACAACAGTGAGGGAAGGGAGGGTCTGTGGCGCTGGATTAGAAATTATCCGGCAAAGAAAAACCCTCACCTGGATACAGCCTTCTGCGAACGTTGTTATTGTTATAGTCTTATATTCATTATTTATCAGTCAGCCAGACCCACTAGCCATTAACGCAGGCTGTTTAGAATCGGAAAAACTCAAAAAGTTTATATTCCCCATATAGTGCACTTCTTTTGACCGGGACCAATAGGACTGTGGTTGAAATAAGTGTGCTACGCAGGGATCAGGGCGCTAGTCGGGACTCATTTTGAGAAACGGCACCATCTGCAGTGGCGGGTCCTGCGTTTCTTAGGGAACCAACTAGAAGTCTTTAATCTAGCATGCAATGGGTTTCTGTGCGTTTCCTTTCAAATAATGATGGTAAGCACATAAATAATGTAACAACATCCGCAACAACAAAACAGAACAGACTGCTGGCACGCGCACACACACACACACACACACACACACACACACACAAAGACAGTTATGCTCACACACAAACTACATCAACAGAGCAGAACAGACTGCTGCCTGGCACACAAAGAGAAGAGAGACATTTGAGGCCCAATACAAAGAACATATTTTTCTGTTCTGCGTCAATTGCAGAGTTATAATGTGGCAAACAGCAACATGTCTCAGTACAATAGTGTCTTGGAATATAAAAGTTTGTTTTGTTTGCGTAGTGTGCGTGGGTTCTGTTGGCACGCCCAACGTAACTTGGGAGTCTTAAATTAGAATGTGATTGTTTGTTTTCTTTGTGCACTCTGTGTGTATGTTGTGAGTTATTTATTCATTCACAAATGTCAGTGCATTATGGATTATCATTGGACAGCCCTTGCCACCCAGATGCATGAACCGAAACAAGGAATCCAGATGTTGAAATACAGCGGGTACTGGAAGTCACCACCAGCTTTCAAAATGTTCACCTTTTGTTGCCTTACAGCCTGAAATGAAAACACCTCAAATCCATCTTTTCCCAGATTTAGTTTCACACAATAACCTACAATATTCAAGTGAAAATATAAGACAGTGAAATTCCCTATTGGGATAAGTGAACACTGTAACCACATTTTCCTTTACAAAACAGCCATGAGTTTTTTATTTGTCTTTATTAGCTTTGCATACCTACTTGCAGAATTGTTCACGCTCAGTCAGATTGGATGGTGACCACGTACGGACTGCACTTTTCAAGTAATTCCACAGATTCTCGATGGGATTGAGGTCCGGGCTCTAACCAAGCCACTCTGGGACCTTCACCTTGTGCTTCAGCCACTGTATGGTCGTTTTGGCGACGTGCTGTGGATGATTGTCATGTCGAAATGTGAGACATTTCTTGAGGGAGAGCTGCAGGTTCTCCTCAGGAATCGTATCACTATTTTGCATTATCCATATCCTCTTCTATGCTGACAAGTGGTCCAGTCCCTGGTTAAGAGAAACAACCCTAAAATAGGATTCTGCCACTGTCTTGCTTTACTGTGGGCATGGTGTTGTTTAGGTGGAAAGCATTGGGTTGTCGCCAGACATGTTGTTTTGCATTCAGGCCAAAAGGTTCAATTATGGTCTCATCGGACCACTGCTCATTTTTCTTTTTGCGACTTTGACTCAGAATCTACAAAGTGCTTTTTTGCAAGCTCAAAAGAGATTTGACTTTGCCATTGTTTTTTCTTGCCACCCTCCCATCGAGGCAAGATTTGAGGAGAGCTTGTGACATTATGGTCACATGCACAAATTGACCAGTTTTTGGCCTGAAGGCTCAGCAGGTTTGCAATTAGAATTCTAAGGGTGTGTGTTCATGTGTCCAAATAAGATATTTTACTGTTTTAATCGCAATACAATTTCAGTTGGATAATGTGAGCTACTGTTTTGTAAATAAGGAAAAGTCTGACTTTGTGTTTTCATTTCAGGCTGAAGGCAGCAAAAGGTAAGCATTTTGAAAAGGGTTGGTATATTTCAATACCAACTGTACATTATTAACAAGAAACAGGCAAGCCGGCCCACCATTAGAAAGAATGAATGTTGTTGCTCAAGATTCGATTTACGGTTTACAATGTGACAGACTCTTTAACCGTTACGCTATTTAATCAGCGGGTGTGGGTGCACTTGATACGTTTGTAGAGATGTGTTGCCTGTTTACATTTTGCATTGTCAAACCAATCAGTCAAAACTCCATGGTTCCCTACATTATTTAACATCCAAACCAACAACAGGTACAACAGGATCGCTAAACGATAAATTAGAAAGAGATTACTGTAGATGGCTCGCTCATAGCTATAAAGTATCTATAATGAAAACAATGACTCACATCACTCCATGGCTGGTTCGTGTCTTTAGAAAACAAATAGCCAGTTGAATAGCCAACCACCACAACATGTGATCTATGCTATACATCAAAAACAGGAGCAACATGTTCATTGCTGGTGCAGTTAGTCATTCGGTATATAACATGAAGTTCTAGTTTTGCCTGAACAACTCTTGGTACCTAATTTGTTTGGTCCATGGCGATTATGAAAATCCAGTCACCACTACGCAAATTCACAATGGGTAGTCAATTAGTCAGTCACTAACTCATCCACTCAGTAAGAGACATTCGCTCTTCTTGGCCGGCTCCACTTATGCGGACCGGCAAACATAATACATGTATTTATACAGTTTGGCACTGACCATTTCTTCTTTCAATAATTTGCCAATTATATCCATGATTACATTTAGACTGTAGAGTCTTTCGAGATTTGTCAAAAATAATGTGACATAAAACACAACCTTTACATTTTTTTTTACATTTGCAATGCAATAATTTGTTGTCATGTCATTCAACTCACATTTCCATAAATATATATAGGACCTACTAAAAGGGCTTAAAGGAACCTGGCGAGTGGGTGGTCATAGCAGATATTTTTTTACCATACTTACCTGACCTGTCTTTCTAATTTCTTATTGGTTCATTCAACATTGATACCTGCAATCTGAATGTGTCTCCAAATCCTTTGCAAAGAAATGTTTTCAGTCAGTTACACAAGCCTAGAGCTTGAACTTCACTCTTATTACCAATAATGAGAAGTGTATCAGATTGCGATTTTTGGTTTGCTTTAGGCAACATTACAACTTCCAACTTAAAGCTAAATGTGATAACTATTGCTTGCTATTGCTTTTATTTAAAGACATGTAAAGAAAAATGTAAAAATTCCTACTTGGAAATAGAACAATCAGCTTCAGTCAGCTACTGACTGAAAAAAACAGCAAACAAAGCATTTTGTTTGACCATGTTTGTGTAGATATTGGCAAAAGTGATCATTTGAAAAACCTAGAGATAAAGGAAAAATATAATTGTCCATTAAGCAAGCAGACACACTGTTTGTATGTCGGCCAAGGATCAACATTCTATTCATGTGCCCGCAACAAGCTTTGTCAGTGTGCAAACCATAGTCCTGCTATAAGAGCTTAGTGTAAGTACTTTCTAAGCTATGTCATATTTGCTATGCGTTTTGATATATTGTTAGGTTGTAAATAATTGGACACTGACACAATTTTTGCTATATATTCAAGTTACAGTTAGATAATGAATATGGGCTTGTAGTGCAGTCTCTTTACTTCAGTTTGAGGGTATTCACATCCAAACGGGAGGAAGGGTTTAGGAACTACAGCTCTTTAAAATGTAGCCCCCTCTTTTTCAAGAGACCGAAAGGAATTGGACAATTGACTCAAAAGCTTTTTCATGGACATATGTGGGCTATTCCTTTGTTATTTCGTCATCAATTAAGAGGGTAAAAGGTCTAGAGTTGTTTCCAGGTGTGGCATTCACATTTTAAAGCTGTTGCTATAAACCCACAACATGCAGTCAAAGGAGCTCTCAGTGCAAGTGAAACAGACTATCCTTAGGCTGCAAAATAAATTGCATCAGAGAGATAGCAGCAACATTAGGAGTGTCCAAATCAGTTTGGTACATTCTGAGAAAAAAACATTAAAAAAAACAGCCCATTTCTGGAACAGCATTTTGTACAGATGAAACTGAGATCAACCTGTACCAGAATGATGGGAAGAAAAACATGGAGAAGGCTTGGAATGGCTCATGATTCGAAACATACCACATAATCTGTAAAACACGGTGGAGGCGGTGTGATGGGATGGACATGCATGGCTTCCAATGGCATTGGATCACTTGTGTTTATTGATGATGTGACAGAAGACAAAAGCAGCTGGATGAATTCTGAAGTGCATAGGGGTCGATTCAGCCAAGTTGACTGGAAGGCGCTTCAAATTACAGGTGGACAATGACACAAAAACACTGCGAAAGCAACCCTCAAGTTTTTTAAGGTAAAGAAGTGGAATATTCTGCAATGGTCGAGTCAATCACCTGATCTCAACCTGATAAAGAATGCATTTCACTTGCTGAAGACTGAACTTAAGGCAGAATGACCCACAAACAAACAACCACTGAAGACAGCTGCAGTAAAAGCCTGGCAAAAGATTACAAAAGAGGAAATCCAGCGTTTGGTGATTTCCATGTGTTCCCCTGAAATTGTGTATGAAAATGGTCACAATTCCTAAATGTTTTATAAGATATTTTGGTTCAACCCCTTGAACTAAAGCTAAAAGTCTGTACTTCAATTGCTTTGTGGTTGTTTCATTTAAAATCCATTGTGGTATACTACATAGTCATTCTTCTCTATGAATCTATGAATACAATCATCCTACACTATGAATCTATGTATACAGTCATCCTTCGCTATGAATCTATGTATACAGTCATCCTTCGCTATGAATCTATGTAAAGAGTCATTGTTTTCTGTGAATTTGTGTACACAAATCTATGAATAATCACCTCCAAAAGTATTGGCAACATTAATAAAGATTAGCAAAACATTCTGTATTTTTGTAGGTGATCAGCAGATTAGCAGCCTAGTGGTTTGTGCGCTAGGCAAGTGGTTATTGCGCTAGGCAAGTGGTTAATGCACTATGCAAGTGGTTAGTGCGCTAGGCAAGTTACTGAAAGGTGGGTGGTTTGAACTGTGTTATTAGGACACATTGCAACAGTATTAAACATTCCAAGTTCAGTCATTCCCCTGTATAGTATTTAACATAGGCTACACCAAACATACGCAATTGCGCAGTCTGCGGGCAATATTCGAACCCAGAGCAGGGTCAATATGGGCTGTAGGTCACAATTTTATTTTACCAGAGGCATAGAACCTTGCCTCCGTGTGCAGGCCTGCCCCGGAAAGCTCAGCATGGTTTCTCCTGATTGGTGCCCGGATGGGAAACCAGATGCTGCTGGAAATGATGTTGGGGGCCAAGTACAGGTCAGTGAGGTGGATCCTTTGGTCTAAATATGAAATCCCAAGGCACTGAAGGGGACACTGCTTTGTGTCGGATGCAGTTTTTCAGATGGAACATTAAATGGGTGTCCTGACAGTCTGTGTTCCTGGAAGGTGGCACTGACCAGAACTGTAGCTCATTTACAATCTGGTCCTCACAGCTTCCAATTGGATCATTTATCCCTTCTTCTCCATCTGTAACAATTCCCCATTTCTTTGTTGCACATTTTATTTTGTTCTATGGCAACTTAGGCCATTTGGGTGGGAGGATTCCACTCCTGGTATCATATTTACACAGAAGGAAACATTTATATTTTATTCCTCCAGCTCCTTTGTCCTGGGTTTAGAAATTCATTGAACAAGGTTTAAAACTACAAAATAGGGGTGATAAGCTTAGTATAGGGGTGATAAGCTTAGTGACCTCCCAATGAGTTGGGAGGTCACTAAGCCAATACATAAAAGGTGGTTCAAACTCTGAATTGGCCAACAGCTGCAGTATGTAAGATTTTAGGAGTTATGTACAGTAGAAATATAATGGACCCGATCGAGTCAAGAGAGAGACCTTCAGTTATTTAATGGAATTGCAGTCTGTGAGTGCAGTCTGCACTCATGAATGTTCTATACCTCATCTCATCATTAGAAGTTTGATATATACTGTACGCAGTTTAGTTGTGTTGACCTAGAACAATGCATTTAAACCTAATGGCCCCCAGAGTCCACTATCACGACAACCCTCAAGCCCAATGGCTAACCACACTGTCCCGAACAATGCCAAACGTAAAATCCTGAGGGCCTGACTTCCTGAGAGAGATTCCAATACAGCTATTCTGTTCTTCTTCAATACAACCCGTATTCCAGAAGTTGCTGGATTGAATGCCTGAGCCGGTAAGATAAAAAAGTGGTTCTAACCATGAGCAAGGCTATTAACCCTAGTTGTTTGCAGCTTGTTGCTCATTGAACATACCTGGTAAAACAAGGGGGAGGAATCCAGCCAACAATGGTATCTGATCATTCTGTATCCAGCAATGAAATGAAACCTCAAACCAATGCCTTTCATTTTGTGCTGATTAGTAAGTGTCCTGCCTGTCTAGATACAAGAAACCAGGCAAGCCTAGTTCAGCAGGCCCACAATAACATTGATTATTTTTGCCCTCCTAAGATTCAAACCTGTGTGTCAACCACATGAAAGGCTGTGTCTTTAACCATTATGCTACAGAGCAATACATTTGCCTGGTTGTCGTAAAGCCTCTTGACATTATACACGCTTTAACAAGGGTCAGTCAGTCAGAAACATTCGCTCTTCTAGGCCAGTTTTTTAGGGAACCTTTTAAAGAAAATGTATTTATACATTTATGTATATCAAGTAAACAGGATATAAAATATAAACAAAATGGGAAGCGATCTGTGTGTGTGTTCAGTGTGAGTGATGAGATATGTTGTATCTATGTAGACTGTATGTATGGCTGTTTGTGGTTTCTTCTCAGTTTTTATGGAGTGTTTAGCGTGGCTATGAATGATAGGGAATTGACTAATGCACAGAAAGACCTGGCTACAGTCCTATGCAGTGTCCATGTGTTGTTAAGTGGAGTAATCCTCTCAGTGTGCCAATGGTGTACCATTTAATTATAGAAAGACCCATATGAACAAATGTTCTAAGTAAATTTACTTATATGCCACGAGAGCATTGTTAAGTTCCTAAATCCTCACACATGTGCAACGTTATCTGGAGTTTTTAAATGTTTGCTCTAAAATGTGTTTTTATCATCTAATTTAAAGGTTTTATTTAGAATGCAAGACTATTCCATCTTGGCAGATGCGAAATTTCAGATGGGTATGCGGCATCCATAAACATCTGTATTTTTATGATTCCATAATGCATTTGAATGATCAACCAATCTCTGACCTTGGGAGTCTAGCTTGTGTTGCCAGATAGGACAGTTTCCCATGTCTTTGGGCAGTTTTTAATGACATTTTGCGTTTTTTATGTGTAGTCCGTGGGCAGCTGGGCCTATATTGTCAGTGAATCTGGCAACCTTGGGTATAACGTGTTTGGTTGGCTCGTTCGCTAAGGATCTGAACAGTGGAAAATTAAGTAATAAAACATAAAAATGGAACAAGATATGCCTGCCATTCAGAGGAAAGGAAAGCAATACATTATAAAAAATATATATAATGATATGTGCCCTTGAGAAACGTCGTTAATAAAGTTGTTGAGCAGCAGAATCGAGACAAAATTGATAGATCTGACGTTACAATGTCAGGAGCAGCATCGCTATTTAGAGCAAAAGTTATGATTAAAGTTATGATCCTGGTCCACAAGCAGCTAGCAGCGAAGTTTCGTAACTGCAGGTATTTTTTGTTGTAGCCTAATAACAATCTTATGTTCATCATGGTTCGTGAAGCATATGTACATTTTTGAGAGAATAGTATTAAATATTTATATTATTTGTCTATCATTTAGTTGGTAAATCAGGTAGCATGACTTTTGCGATGGGGGGGTGGTGGTGGGGGGGGCTCGGGCTTAGTTTTGTAGTCATGGGAGAGAAAGCTAATCTCCGGCACTGCATCTTGGAGTGCTTTATGTGTGACAGAAATCGGAAACGTGTTAATGCCTTTTAACTGCAAATTGAAGTTGATCGTTTCACAATAATCTTTTATTAAAAATGAATTAACTAAAACACTGTACACACAGCTGCCTGTGGAGCTGAGATGCTCCCAAAGCACACACATTCACAAAGAACATGGCACAGGCCTAAAGAGGATTTTTCTCCACTATTGTAGATTTTGTTTGTGTATCTCTGTTTTTGTGTGGGTGTGTGTGGACCAATTTCAGTTGATGGTTTCAGTTGTTCTTTTGCAGTGTGTAACCTTTGTGTTGGTGTCTTCTCGTCCTAGCCGTCCACGAGCAGTCATGCGAAGCGTACAAACACAAAGGAAACGCATCCGGGCTGTACCACATCGATGTGGATGGAAGCGGCCCGATCAAACCACAGCTGATCTACTGCAACATGACAGGTAAGCCATACACACACACACACACACACACACACACACACACACACACAAAGCTAGTTAAAGCACTTTAGAATCAGTAAGAGTTTCCCTGCATTCATAACCTTTCTGGTACACATTTCACAAACACCACAGAAGGCGATATGGTGTTTTTTTCTTTTCTTTAATAATCTCTCCTTTCTTTACATCACTGAGAAATGTTCATATGATGTGATAGAGACGGGGGGGTTCAACTGAAGTACCACCAACACTCTGGCATATGGTTCTTGCTTATTGGCCGCCAGCGGCAGTTTAGTTCTCTCCCTCAACGACTGAAACAGATAGACAGCTCGTTTAGGGTGCAGTTGATGGCTCTCTGTAAGTGAGCTGTGAGCTGTGGCAGGGATCCCAGAACGTCTGACAGGATTCCGATTCTTTAGGGCTGGCACCAGCCGCTATCGGAAAACATCTCGTCCTCCCGCCCGTCCCATCCTCCATTTCACGCCATATTTGCTATCGTTAACATTTGCATAATTATTTCGAACGATCCTAGGGATTTCCTCAGTTTGTGTGCGCGCAGGTGGGCGGGCGATCGCTTCAGATGGATCCCGGTTCACCTGTCTCTCTCTAACTCTTTTGTCTCTGTCTCCCTCCCCCCTTTTTGTCTCTCTCTTTCTACAATCCAGACAAAACATGGATGGTGATTCAGCACAATAACACAGAGCTTACGAAATTAAAGGCGTCCTCTGGGATAAATCAGCACTTAGCCTATTTTAACTACTCGGCCGACGCTGAGCAGCTCGGGGCCATAATTAGCCAGGCAGAGCACTGCGAACAGGAGCTTGTATACGACTGCAAAAAGTCACGCCTCTTAAATACACCAGGTAAGTCCTTATTATTAACAGTATTGATCCCAGCCAGCCAAAAATTGAAGATGATTAAATAGCTGCTCACTCGGGCAAGAGTCAGTGCACACAGCTGAAATGACCCTTTATTCCTGTTTCTCCATTGTTTCTCCATTGCGGCCCACTGGGCTCCGGCCAAAACAGGTGCGCTATATAGGGAATAGGGTGTCATTTTGGTTTCGCTCTGTGAGAGGGGCCGCTTCAAGCCAGAGTTCAACCAGACGTCACAAATAGAGTATTGTGCCCTTTGTTCCAAAGTCATTGAGATTTGTATGGACTACTGTTCTTTATCGAGTTGCTGTATAAAATGTTTAATAACTTACGGGTGTGTTTTGCTGTATGCACAAGTTCAGATGCTTCATTCAGATGGTTTATTATTGTTGTCTGGATGTCTGTTCTGTCATTGGTGTTTGCCATATGGAATTCATTTGTAGTTTTGTCAACCCTGTAATGAATGTTTTAGACCTGTAAATGAGCAATAAACCAGGCAACGCATAGCTTTACAGCCTAATTGCTTTCAATTAGCTGTCTCGTGATTGTAAAAGGCTGATGTGAGGGAAAAAATAACAATGTCAATGCTAAATAAATCATCCCAGAAAATGTTAAGCGAAGAAAAATGAGGGAGAGAGAGTGTGAGAGAGTACAGTGTTCTGTTTAAAGCCCGGCAGACAGCTTCAGATGGGAGGGAACGTGATCCGACAAGTGATTGAAGACAGAATCAATGAAGATCACTGTCTTAGCTCTCTCAAGGCTGCTCTGAGTCCACTCTGCTTTTTTGGGTTGAAGTCCAAAAGTGGTAACTGGTTTTCTGTTGAACACCCTCTCTGTCTTCTGTTTTTCTACTCTTTTTGTGGAACATGTCTTTGTTATACCTCATCAATGTCCTCATTGCAAATAGCACTTAACTGGTCTCTAGGTAAAACTCATGTCATCTTTTTAGGAGACTTTTAAAATACCATTAGCTCAATGCTTTAGTGGCACTCAAAAGTGACCTAGATTTGAATACATTTACAACAGTTTAGAAGTTGGTTTTTCAATGAATGTCTGTGTGTTTCTGAATTCACTATGTTATAGGGAATTTTTTCAGGGCAAACACTACAATTGGGGTTAGAATTAGGGTAAAGGTTTTTCATTATTGGTTATGTTCAGGAGTTCATATTAAGCAAAACCTTTTAGCGGTTGAGGGTTGGGTAAGGATTGGGTTTAGGTAAAGGACTAGTGAAAATATGATCTTTTTAGGGCAGTCCACTTTAGTGTCCCCGTTTGGATGGCAAAGTAAACATACTTGTCTGTGTGTGTCTCAGACGGATCTCCATTCACCTGGTGGGTGGGTCGTTCAGACGAGCCACAGACGTACTGGGGAGGAGCCGTTCCAGGGAGCCAGCAGTGTGGCTGCGGTCTTCAGGGGAACTGCATCGACTCCGATCACTACTGCAACTGCGACGCCGACCGCAAGGAATGGTAGAGTACTGTCGCCGAGCGGTCCGCCATTCCCCTCCATAGCTCTCCTGTTCTCTACTTTCCTCATTGTTTCTTTCTTCCTCCGCTTTTGATTGGCCATCGTCCCTAATCGTCAGCTCCTTTTGCCCATCTCTACATACAGCATTTCCTTCCCCTACAACCAATCCCTATTGGCTCTCTGGATCCATAATACTCCATTTAAACTCAACGCGATTCTCTACTGAGTACTGACTGAAAATCGCCTTTTCAATATTTAATCATGTTCAGAAAGGGCTTCGTTCTCTTTCCCGGCTTTGTATTTTTAGATATAATTTTTATAGCACCCGCGACAGCGCTAAGCCTGTAGGAGCATAAACAGCATCTGAAAGTAAAGTCAACATCATGGCTCCTAGTTAATATTTGCACATTGTCTTATTCCCTGTTCTTAAGTTGTTATTGGCTGAAGGCTTCAAATAATTATTTTCTTTCAAATACTTTGAGCTCTCAGTTGAGCCTGCCTGGTTGTGACAGTTGAGCAAGGTTTGCAGACTGTTTCTATTGGTTCCGGTAAATAACAGAGATAATAGAGAAATGTGTTAATAATAATAACAATAATACTCACATACTAAAGACACTTTATCACAAGAGAATGTAGTGGTTAGATGGTTGGAGATGCCTTCTTTATACATGTCCTTAAGGAAAGCATTACGGTTCCTGTAAGTCTCTGTATGAAGCCATCTTCTGAATCACTAACACAGCAACGTACTATTTTAACCCATTTTTGTCGGTTGTTTGGTCTTTTTGTTGTTATCCAAAGACATACCTCCGTTATATTGTTTTCTTACAGGGCTACTGACTCAGGCCTTCTCACGCATAAGGAGAATCTACCAGTCAGATGGGTTGTCGTCGGGGACATACAGAGACCTGGATCTGAGGCTGCGTATCGAGTCAGCCCGCTTAGGTGTCACGGCGACAGTAAGTGCCGAACGATATCAGTAGCCCTCTGTCTGAACCCCCATTTATTTTTTTGGGCTTCACCACATTGCTTTCATCTGGGTTAGATAGTCAATCAATCATTCAGCCATAATCCATTATTCATCCAGTTTTTGATCCACTACAGACCCTCCCCAGATAGCACTGTTGAGTTCTGTGTACTCACGTTTGAGATGAATCATGTACAGTAAAGCACAAAAGCAAATGAACGTTGCGCTCTGTGATAGACTTTGCTGTTCGTTCAGACGTTCCACACCTGTTGGATGATAACACCTCTTTTGCATCCTCTCCATCAATAACAGTGTTAATCACACACTGATTATGCCCATAAACGAATAATGTGTACAGAAATAACCCATTAGCCGTATTGTTACAAAAACAATAATCATCTCTTTTATCTTCTTATGCTCTTGGCAGTAGGTATTCGTCGTTGTCTGTTAGACAGTAATGAAGTAATCGCCCATCCTGTCTTTGTTATACCTAATTGCTACCTTGTTTATCTGAGCAATATTTATCTGAGGAAATTTTAAGTATTGAATATTATCACGACTATTTAGTAGGAACAGTTGGCCTGCTTATCTGCCGGACTGTCTTATCACCAGATCAATGTAATGGACTGAGAGTAAATCCAGGTGTGGACACAATAAGTCTGTTCACATCTTTGTTTTCAATTACTGTGGCGGCCTTTATCTTCATGAGCACCATTCATATTTAGCATAACCCTCTGCATTCTCTCTCCACTACTAATCCATTTATTCAATTTAAATCACTTTTATTCCCAGAGGGAATACTTTATTTATGGTGACAGATTGGTGTGTACAAGATGCTGTCACAGAAGAGAGAAATAAAACGGTAAAAGTTCTCATTACTAAGGATTACTCAACTCCCTCTCTTAGGGAACTTCTGGAACGCGGCCTTCTTCAACAAAGAGACGTCGTACCTGCACTTCCCCACGTTTCATGGAGAACTAAGTGCAGACATCTCCTTCTTGTTCAAAACCACCGCCGCATCAGGTGTCTTCCTGGAAAATTTGGGCATCAAGGATTTCATACGGGTGGAACTTAGCTGTAAGTGATGTTGATCATACGCCTGTGTACTGTGTGCTTGTCTAGGTCACAATCCAAAGTCTTTGGGTTCGGGGTTCACCAGGAATATATAGTCTGTTAATGGTAAATATGCACTTTATTTCACTGAACTTCCATCACAGAGATACTGTAGATGGAGGTCTGTTGTGGCTATTGGGATGGTCATAGTGCCATGAAGTGTTTACACCATTTTTCTGTATTGAACCAAGTAAAACCTCTAATTGGATAGACTGATTCCACCTATGAGCGTGCTGTTGTCCTTTCCATACAGGTCATCAGTAGAATGAGGAAAACATGAAAAATCACATTTTAAATGGGGATTGACGGACAGGACTTACCCATGCTTTCAATGAGACCTTATTGACAACCTAATGGGGTGGATTTCTCTATATATGTGTAACCTCTGAGGAGGGGGCTGACACTTGGTTCTGTCTGAACAGTATTAGGGTTACAAGTCGGCTTTCAACTGCTTAATTCAATACATATCTTCCCATGTTAGACACACCTGGTCTTGAATGCAAAAGACCTTAACATCTTTGAATTGTGCTTGAATTATGTAGCTTGAATACTCTGTGCATCATCTTTGACTATGGAGCTTGAGAATTATTATGCTTGAATGCAATACAAATCTTGGAAAAAGGGACAACACATCTTACTCATTGGTGTTTGTAATGTATTAATATTCAGCATTAGTATAACAATATGGAATCATGTGATCAGTATAACAATATGGAAATGAATGGATAAATGCAAGCTTACTGTTTTCTGACTCTAAAGATATAAAGATGACAACAAGCAAACAATGTTAATCAGTGATTGGACTGCAAGAGTTGGTCTGAGAAATTAGTCAGTGATTTACTGACTGATTGTGAAATGCATGATTACATTATAAGACATACGGCTTAAATTACAATATAGTGCTGATATTATCCAAGCATTAGCCTAAGCATTAGAGTGAGAGAGAGAAAACACAGCCTAAGAGGCCTCTCCAAATCGTTGGGGGGGAGAGAGAGAGAGAGTGAACAGTGTATCTCAACCACAGCGGGCCAAAACCAGAAAAGAAAAGGTACAATTGATCCAAAGGTGCTTTTATAACCATCCAGGTTTTTTGAATTCCAAATCTGAGTGGTTGCCCAATTACATTACTGCAAAGTTAACTTCCAATGAGATGTCAGACCTACACAAGATGTGACCACAAAAGCTCCTCTGCTCCCGGAGGTGTGAGGATGTGGGTTTGCGGAGATGGGGATTGTTGAGAAAAGCACAGACTCCCAAGACACACAGAAGAATCCTTTCATACAGTCGATAATGTGGCTTATTAGGTCAGCTCTTAGTCAGAGATATGGAAACTGCAGAGGTCGTAAAGCTCCAGTACTATGAACAGTGCCTTCTGAAGACCCCCCTTCCCCCAAAAAAGAATTCTAAAAGCAGTCTCATTGACAGTATAAAACAGATTTTCTGTGAGTACAAATATGATAGAGTCTGCAGCCCTATACCGGCATCATGACCAAGCTCTCCTTAGGGAAATTATGGGACTGCCATTGTTAAAGCAAGGCACATACTGTGACGCTAATATACTTCTTTTAAGTTCAGTCTTGTTTCGACAGAACTGCATTTTTATTGGCCCTGCGTTAGACGTTCTGTCTCTACAGCTCGATCTGGCTCCGTGACTCTTTATAGTTTCATATGCTTCATCTTGGTCCCATGGCAACTAATCCGCACACCAGTAGAATCCTGCAAATTGAGCCTTCGTGATTGGAGGAAGTCACCTTCGGAGGGGAGAGTCTTTTCCTGTTGTCTGTTGTTGGTATTGTCAGGGCTCGTCTTTTTTTGTGTTGGAGGGATCTGTAGCTGAGTATTAACTTTGTCGCCGGTGCACAAGATGTTTTTGTGTATAGAGACAATGGCCAGCCAGGAGTGATGGATAGCAGGCCTGCTGGGAGAGAGACCCGTGGGGTGTGAGGGTGTGTTCCTGCTGTAATGACCTATACTGCGTGTGTGTGTGTGTGCGTGCGTGCGTGCGTGCGTGTGCGTGCAAAGGGTGTATGGGCCTGTTTTTTCAGTAATTGCCCATCGTACACATCCCTGACTCCACAGACCTTCAAAGAGCTCAATTAACCCCTTGTCATGTAAACACTCAACTGAATTACTGGGGACACGGACAGGTCTCTGTTGTGAAGATGGGTTTGTTTCTTCGTGGAGTTCGTATTGAGGGACCATGTAGACTAATGAAGGTTGCACTAAATAATTTATGCCGAGTGCATGAATATTCATGCCTCCCCCCACACACACACCCTAATTTGTTAGGAAAGTCACTGAACTGTATTTAACCTTTCCGTTGCATTCCCTATATGTGCATGTGTGTTTGAGTGTGTGTGTGTGCGTGCATGCGTTTGCTCATTAATGTGTGTGTGGGGCCATGTGGGTGGGTGTGTGGACAGGTTTTATTTGTATGTATCTGTGTGTGTGTGTGTGTGTGTGTTTGTGTGTGTGTGTGTGTGTGTGTTTGTGTGTGTGTGTGTGTGTGCGTATGTGCGTAAGTGTGTGTGTGTGTGTGTGTGTGTGTGTAATGATATAACTGTACAAGTGGGGACCAAGCACCCACGCTATTGCATTAGCAAGAACGTTGCTGAGATGAAACAAATACACGATCATTTGTGCATCATTAAAAATGTCTTCACAAATAATGATAGTATATATATATATATATATATATATATATAAATATATAGTATAATAATACATAGTATATTTTTTGACATCAGCATCCACAGAAAAAATGTTAGCTAAAAATTCAGTGGAATAAATCCTTGCTCAAAGAATAATGTTGTAAAGTGATAGACATCTTGAGATCTGACATGTAAATGTTGCTAGTTGACTTTGATAATGTTTTTGGATCTCTGCTTCAGCAAAAATAATGTTTTTCTATCTCTCCACCAGCAAAAAACTAGAAGAATGAAAAAGATTTCTGTAGATTGTTTCACTGATGTTTGTAGCAATTCTGTACCAAACCCCCCCAGTGTAGCACCCATAAAAAACACCTAAAAAGAAGTGCTGTGACAGTATGGTGCTAACATCAATCAATATAAACATGTGCCGAGTGCATACTGTCAAACAGGTTAGCTTTATGGTTAGGAGTTAAGATGAGTGTTGCATACATATTTGTGTACATTCCTGGGCTCTTCTCAGATGCTTTTCATTATTATCCATCCATATTAAAGCCCATCGTCCTATTAAACAGCTCTGTATGCACAAATGTTTTCAGAGAAAATGACAGTTAGCTTGTGGAACCAATTGCCTGTGTGCGTGCGCTTGTCTCTAGACAAAAAGTATTTAAAGAAGTAGAACATTTTGCTGGTCCTCATGAAGAAATGTTTCAGCTTAGCTATCAGGGTAAGAATTATGGTTAGAGTTAAGGTTAGGTTAAAGGTCAGGGATTAAAGTTGAATCTTTTTGATGCAGTTCAATTGTTTGTTCCCAAAAAGGGCAGGAAAACCAACTCTGCGCATGTGTGTCTTCCGTTTGTGCGATGATAGATTTGGGGGAGAGGAACTGGAACACTGCAAGCTTACACTGGTAGCGGCGTGACAACACCTCATCTTTCTCTATTCTTTTGATACACAAGGTCACGGCAACCACCACATTCAATCAACCAATCAACCAAGCTTCATGGTCTGTTAGTCAGTCAGTGTAAAACTCAGAGAAAGTCTAGTGTCTTCTGAGCAGCAAAAGTCTCGGTTGTAACATTTTCCTTCCAGAAGTCAGATGAAGATTTCTATAGACACGATTACTAGAATGAAAATATTCTGTAGTTATCTGCAGCACATGCCCAAAGGTTTCATTTTTTAATCATTTGATAGTAATTTGGCTGCTGCTACACTCTGCTACACCCGTCCAAGTGCTACTAATCTGGTATGTCTGACCATCTCTCCCTCCCTCCTTTTCTCTCCCCCCCACATCCCTTCCTCCCAACCTCCAACAGCTCCGACAGAGGTGGTCTTCTCGTTTGACGTGGGCAACGGCCCCTTTGATGTGCGGGTTGAGACGGGCGGCGTGGCTCTAAATGACGACAGGTGGCATCGCGTTCGAGCGGAGCGGAACGTGAAGGAGGCTTCCCTGCATGTGGACTCTTTCCCAGGCGCCACACAGAAGGCCCCCGCCGACGGTCACATCCATCTGCAGCTCAACAGCCAATTATTTGTAGGTAGGAAAACCCAGCTGCTTCAGATCGCTACTTCTCCCTCATTAGCGGCGCAGAAATACGCCACGCATGGGTTGAAAGACTACTCCGAAACGTTCAGATACCTGAAATGTTTCGTCTCGACTGCCTCCATGGTGCCAGAAAGGCTGGGTTTACAGTACAGGACAATTTTATAGTTCAATTAAGCCAGAACAACTAAATCAAGCAAGCGCATTAACAGTATTAAAAATTATTTCAATCACTTTGTTTAAACCTTGGTTCTGCCCAAAAAACACTAAATGTTGGATTCAAATGTCTCAGTCAGAGCTGCTAGTCTTTTCACACCCACTAGCCTTATCTACACCTAGAACCAGCGAGGGGGTGGGCTGGTTCTGTCATCTGTCAGACAGTGGATTAATGTCTGCTTTGCCCGCAGCACAAATGATTCCCTGTCCCCTACAATGTACAGCTATGGGTCCTGGTTCAGAAGAATTGCGCTACATAGGGAATAGGGTGCCATGTGAGAAAGGAAACTTGGGACATCGTGACATTCCTCTACTTCGGCGCCAACCTTTCTCCGGGAGCGGACCACAGAGCAGTTCAGAGAAATGGATGCGTCAGCGGGGTTTTTTCCACCCACTGTAATGCACTGTAACGCACTGTAACGCACTGTAACGCACTGTAACGCACTGTAACTTCCACAACAGTAGGTAAACTGTTCATTCCACATGGAATTGGTGCGTGAATTGATTGACTTTTTTGAAAACGTTTGAAAATGTTACGTTTTATTTTTTGGTACAGTGCAGTGTGTGGTAAGTATTAAGTATTTTGGTGGGAGGAAGTCTGATGGAGTGTTTGCATCAAATGGGGTATGGCCTCATTCAGTTTTTGGGCTAAATGCCAATCCTCTCTGGTCTCCTGTTGAATTTGAATGTGCTGAGGCAACTGTCCTGAACACCAAACAAGAATCACATTCAATAATAAAGCATCAATCAAGACACGCCAGCTGAAGGGCTTCGGATCATGTGGTTAAACTCTAGTTAGTGTGTTTGTGTGTGTGTGTGTGCGTGTGCGTGTGCGTGTGCGTGTGCGTGTGCGTGTGTGCGTGTGTGCGTGTGTGCATATGTGCGTGTGTGCGTGTGTGTGTGTGTGTGTGTGTGTACAAATAACCTTGCTCACAGATCATTTGTCTATTGATATGCGTTTGCTTGTAGCTGTGTTATATTCTATGCTGTATAGCTACATCAGACCGCTTTAATGAGACATTTTCGGTGATATTGCCTTCTGACAGGTTCTGATAAAAACTATATCCAACCTCACATAGAGTCTATTAGTGCCATTGGGCCGGTCTTTCATTTGTTTTCGTTCGAGACTAATCTAATGATAAAAGAAAGGAAAACCTGGGAATACCATGATGCAGTGTGAGACTTTATCTACAAGCAAATATTGAGGATATATGTCTCTCTGTCACATTTGCAAACACTCACTTTGGGGAAGAATGAATCAACAGCAGCTTCGTTCGTCAAAGACAGGGTTCCCGACTGAATACTGATGGCAAGAAAGCGTTTCTGTACATGTATATGATGGTTTCCATTGCAAGAATCCTGCTCCCCATTAGGAAGAAAACCAACGTATGGTTCTTTGTCCTTGATTCCCAAAGGAAGTTTGAAATCTATTGAAATTTTGCATCACAGTTATTCAAAACACTGACATTTCTGGATTTCGTATTCACAAAGCACAACTCTCCATGCACGTTTCATATTCCCTGATGTGTCACAAAGAATGTGCTCACACCGTTAAATGACTGGCCTTGCCCATGGATAAAGAACACACTATGTATGTTGGTTGTCCTTGAAGGCAGAGTTTGTTATTTTTCACAACAATACAAATTCCTGTTTCCAGTTATCCAGTTTAACGTTAAGGCATTTTGTCATTCTGTGAGCTCCCAACAAGCTTAGAAGAAACTCCGCCAAGCCACCCCATTGTTACGCCCCTTGTTTCGTCATCCGAACCAATGAGACGGAGGAAACACTGTTTGACTGTCAACCTCAGTCAGCTTGCAGGCGCTTGGCCCGCCACGATGAGACGATAGAGAAGGATTAGACTGTGAATGCCCTACTCTTCCTTAGCCTGGACAAGGAAGGACTGACTGTGACAATACCTGTGACCAAACTGTTTTTGGGTGTATTTACAAAGTATTCAACTAACTCACTTCATAGGATTAATGTTATATTACTTTACAAAGCATCAAGCTAACTCATATTATTAGGCTTATTGTCATAATATTTTACATTTTACAACGGTTGATAGGCTATCCGAACTGCTGAAATCTTCTTCTGTACTAGTTGCAGGTGCATGCCATAAAACTTCAAAAGCATGTAACTAACTAACATCATAATGTCATATTACTTTACATAGAACAATCTCATGTTAAAGCTGAAGGACGTAACTTTCAAAACAGGAAGCATTGCGTCTCATTTTCCCAGAAATTTCGTTCAGTGTGTTTTGACCGCACTTTATTCAGTGTGCACTTTATTTAGCTCAAAACTAATTATTCAGATCTAAAAAAATCTTAATCAACCAGGTGAGTTGACATACGATTATTTGATTTATATACTCAAATGTAATTAAACAAAATGTATCTGATGTAGGAAACTTGAGAATAGCCAGCTACTAGTCTTGCCGTGGTAATATTTTCCGATTACAGTACTTCTACTTACTGGGCTAGTAAACAAAGCAAACAGCGTGTACAGACGGCAGCTTGCCTCCTGACTAGTTAACCAAATTGGCCAATAATTTTTGCCTGGTAATTAGTTATAGCCAATTACTAACAACATTATGAGGTTATTCTGGGCAGCTAACATTGTCCTTGCTGGCAAGATGACTTTATCAGAAGCTGGTAGTAGTAGCAAAACTTTGGAACAATGTCTGCTGGATAGATGTTCAGTCAGTAACTATAGTCAGGTCTGCTCTGTCTGTATAGCTAGCTACATTAACATCAATAGGGCAATTACTAACAACAGTGTGAAATTAGCTAGGTAGCTGACGTTTTAGCTAACCTCACTTACTTATTTATCAGAAGAATTACCACGTCAGCGTCAAAGTTGAATGCATTTTGCTCCATGTGTTCCATCCATCATGGATAGGTAGATGCACCAATGTTCTCTCCAACTGGTGCCTATCTGCCTCTCTTACCAGATTTGCTTTCTTTTGATCCAAACCCTATTTTGGTACCATTTTTGTTTTTATTGGCTAGCATCTCTCACTGCTTCATACACAAAATAAGAGTAGCCACTTCCTTTTTTTGTCCAGCCTCAGCTCTTTGTTTGATACTTCAAACGCATTACTTTCTGTGCTCAGGATTACATTTTCCGCCACTGCGAGAGCCTATCACCTTTTTTCTCAGCAGCAGTACACCGTATACCGAAGTTTTTCAGATGCAGGCCTGAGACAATCCGATATGATAGGAAATCTTCCACAATCCAGATTAATAGAATAGCGATGTGTTCATGCAAATGCAACTTACGTTCTTCAGCTTTAAAGACTACATATGTTATAGGCATACTATCATATTACTTTACAAAGGATTCAACAATATCACACTATATGCTTACTGTCAAATAACTTTATAAAGTACTTTACATCCTAGGATTTCTGTCATATTTCTTTACATAGTACTCAACTGAAATATGGGATTGCCGTTAGTCATTTATAAAGCATTTAACTCACATATCTGCTGGTCTAGTTTGCCGTGCATGTTATAATACTAAAAAGCATTAAAATTACTTTCTTTCTCGGCTTAGTGTCAAATTACTTTACACTAGTAGTACTCTACATTATTGGCTTAATGTCATATTAATTTACAAAGGATTCAACAATCTCAGGTAACAGGTGTACTCACAAATTACTTTATAAAGTAGCCTAATTAACTTACATAATTGTCTTAATATCATGCTGCTTTACAAACTATTCAACCAACTAACAGTATAGGCTTACTGGCAAACAACTTTACAAAGTACCCCACTTACATTATAGGCTTAATGTCATGTTACCTTGCAAAGCATTGAACTAACTCACAGTATAGGCTTACTGTCAAATTACTTTACAAAGTACTCTACTCACATTGTAGACTTATCATATTATTTCACATAGTACTCAACTGATATTATATGCTTTGTGTCATAATAATCAATGAAGCATTCAACTCACGTATGTTACACAGTCATATCACCCCATCTGTTTCATGGTGGATTATTTAAAGAGCTCTTGCTGGTGCTGGCAGTTTAGAATTGTCCAGTATTTGCTTAAAACCTAATGAGGTTCTTACTGATATAGTTACATGTTAAGGGTTTTTATTCTTTAACAGATGATTCTCACACAAAAACACACACTCTTTTGCTGACATATTTTCTTTTTCTGCTCCACTGGTCCAGAAGGAGCGGCTTCTCCTCCTTAGGGATTTGTCTTGGCTCGCACTTCCACCCTGCTGGAATCATGAGCTCATTCAGACGCACAATTACCCAAACATGTTTTTATCTCATCAGACGTTACCCAGAGTCCAATGCGATGACCAAATGGCAACCTAACAGTTTAGTGTTGCTTAGTGTTACTCAATAACATTTGATTTGACCTATACCTGAGAAAGCATTTCACAGTGTAGCTTTGCTTAGCTTAACAACATGTATAGGAAGAAACACATTCAAATCACCACAAATTCACATTTGACTGAAGATTTGCTTAAGAATGTTTCAGAATGGCGGCTCCTGATTGGCTGCTTAGTATGGGTTGTGCCAAATGGAGCCAAAGCCAACAGATGTATTTCAGTCCCTTGATGCAATTAACTGTTACTGAAATAAATATAACGTTTAGCTACTAATGTTTTGTTCTTTTAACAGGCAGGGCAAGAATAAATAATCCTGGCATGTGGCAAGCGTTGGTTTAGCTCACGATAATAACATAGAGGTTAGCAATGGAATATTGCTCTCAATTGACACTCCATGTTGCTTTAATTTACTGTACAGATATAAACATTGCTTTGGCATGTTAACAGAAAGTAAAACATAATTAATAGCTAAATCAGTAACTAGCAAATCAGGTATTCTAATCATAAACTTAGGGAGGTCATTAAAATACTTGTCGGACAATCCCTCATATTTGATCTGCTAAGGATGGCCAGCTAGAACCTGCAAGTTGTTATGGATTTCAACAATTCAATAGTTCCCAATTTTGCAATAAAAAAAAAACTGTAAGCATAAGTAGACTACACATTTAAAATAATTGTGGATGTCAAAAATACATTATAAGGTAGTTTATATTGGATTTTGTTTATGTTAGATTAGTACCAAGGAGTATGCCCACTTACCTACATTTTCAACAGTCGTTTTTACATGTAGTTCCTTTTCTGATGCCATGTTCATATCTTGGCTAAAGCTATGGTACATCCATTGACCACTTAATTATATAATGTAGCTTTCTGAACCATGTGACTGCAGTACAGCAAATGTATGCAGCTCATTAAAATATGGAGCAAGATATGGTATATTTCTCAGGGCTCAGAAAATAGTTTAGTTACCATAAGTGTTCCTTCAGTGATTGTACTCTTCAGAGTCCACTAAAACAGTCGTGTTCTCTATTCCTTTGGTTTCTTGTCCTCAAAGTAACTGCCAGCTGAAAAGTTGAACTTCGTAAATAGTGTTTTTCTCCCAACTCAGTGTAGCTGCATCCCATGTTAGCTTTGCCCAACAGCTTTGCTAGTAGTTACCTCAGCTTTCCTAAGAATTCCCAAAGTGTGCAGTCACTCATCCATTCTTGTTTCCATTCCCGTAACAACTACTTTTTTCTTAGTTATGAATATTAATTTTTTCTGTATTCCATAAGTAGATTCTGTAGATTCTCTAATGCAGATTTACTGTGTATCTGGTCCAGTCTCTCTTAGTAGGCCTGTGGTATCGCCATATTGACAATGACTGAGTGACTATATCTCTATATTGTTCTCTGTAATCTAGGCAACACCTGATCTAGTGAACTACGTTCAAGAACAATCAGAAACACTGTTTCAATGCCCTTGTCGCAACCTGATTTGGCACGGCAGCCATGCCAGTGTCATCCAACGCCCGCTCTCCCTCAGTTGGAACACCAACACCAGTTTGTTATTATGGCCCTCACCTGTGTTCCTTATCACTGTCCCTTACTTAACTTATTCCCTAGTGTTTCCAGTCAGCCATTATTTTGTTTTCAAACCACTGTAACGTTGTTACTGTTTTCTGTGTTGTTTCTGTTTTTGTCACTTCTTGGTTTTGTTCATAAAAGTCCTCCATTCTCCCTACGCCTTTGTCCTGGCTTCATGCCAATACTGTTACAGACATTTAAGTCATGTGACTTCTTTGGGGCAGACCACTCCAAAGGCAAGCGACTGATATGCAATCTCTGAGCTGGGTTTTCGACTAATAATAATTTTTCCAATCACAAGTGGGGCTCGGAAAAGATTTCATTGAATATATATTCACTAAAGGGAGCAGTGCCTACCACCAGTGGAGAACCATAGTTTGAGAACCAGTGTTCTAGGGTAGGCTATACCCTATGTATACAAGTACATACATGTTTCCTAAAAATAATTTGTATTAACATTAGTAGTGGTGCATTTCATAAGGTATGCAATTTTTCTGTTTGGATCAGAATGGCAATAGAACTCACAGATGGAGGAGAGACAGAGTCTTACATTGCGAGGGGAGAGGCTTATTGATTCGTTTCTGTGAAAAGCCCAGCGTGAACTCCAAGAATAATCTGAGCTGCCAGCTCTGAAGTATGGGAGGATGCCAGAGAGAAGGAATTGAGGGAGGTTAGCAGCCCGAGCCAAGGCACCAGACAGACAGCTGTTAAAAGTCAGCTCCCCGAATGCATTTCCCGCCCTCATCTCAGAGTTCATCGCCCTGTCGTCGTTTAAATGGCTTTTGTACTTGTCAGAAAAGTGTTGACAAAGTTATGCTCCAGGGAGCGGCGGGCAGTTGGCGCGTCAAATAACTCTGGTACTGTATGCCTTTCGTGACCCATCATACAGAACAGGAAGGGAAAAAATAGAGCAGAAGGGATAGAGAAATAGAAACAATGTTTTTCGACTCTGTTCATTTCCGTTGGCAGGTGGCACCGCCTCCAGAATGAAAGGCTTTCTCGGCTGTATCCGCTCACTGCAGTTGAATGGGAGGACTCTGGACCTGGAGGAAAGGGCTACGATTACCCCCGGCGTCAAGTCGGGGTGCCCGGGACACTGCAGCAGCTACGGGGAGCTGTGCCAGAACCAGGGGAGGTGCGTGGAGAGGTACAACGGCTTCTCCTGCGACTGCGGCCTGTCAGCCTATGCAGGCCCTTTCTGCCAGCAAGGTAATCAGACTGCGAGTGTGGTGAGCTCTGAGCTCTGAAGTTCTGCTGATCCAATCATCGGCCTCTGTATGTGCATCCGTGCGACTGTCCGAGCTCCAGGGTTTCTGATGGTGAACCGGTCTGCCTGTTTGAGGCCGATCCCCAGTAGGAATAGGCTGTCACTTGGCCCCTATATGCTCCCAAGAGCTCCCTTTTGGGGAATCGTTTGATGTTCGCGGATCTGTAAGGTGGAAGTAATGCAGCGGGAGCGCCTTCACTTCACTGGGTGCACCTGTTCAGGCACTTTGGATCCGCAAGAATCACAAAGACTTTTGTGGAGGAAGGGAATGCTTTGGGAATGAAAAAACGTGCTATAATATAATATGAAACTATTGTTATAGCTTTTCTCAGACTGTAAGTCATATATATATATATCTTTGTCAGGGCTTCCAAACCTTTTTTTCACTTTGGACCTGAGCTCAGACAGAAATAATTCCGCTGCCTGGTATAGCACCCGCTGGACACATGGTCCCCGAAAACAAGCACATCTACCGGTATTTCCTCTGATTTAATATACCCCGGTGGCTATATGCAGTGTCACTTCTTTTCATCTGCCCTGCAAAGCTAATTTCTAGCTTCCAGCAAGCAAACTACTTTGGAGAATACTAAATCCATTTAAACCATTATTCTTGGATCCCTGGATAGCAGGCTAAGGAAACGAGAGGCTTTTGTTGTTAGCCAAGTTATTTGACCATAGGCTATTTACTCACCTCATACTGCAGTTCAAACTTCTCATGCAAATTGTGGATAGTGAATGTACTAAAATGTCTGTTTACAATGCATAACAATCAGGTCCATGTGAGCGTGCTGCTTCGGTGCACTCCTCTCTGTTTTGTTTGCAATGTTAAGGCAGAATGTCTCCTGCCTTGAACCTTCTTCGCGACTGTGTCAGAGAATGTCAGAGACATGACGGGCGTTAAGTCAACCCTATCAGCACATGTCATGGGTGTCCATTGACTACCCATCCTAGGCGAAGTATTGTGCTAGGCGTTTTGTTTCTCTTTAAGTCCAGGTCTTGTGACGCTGCACAACCTTTTCCATAGCCCAGTACTGGCACAGAAACCGGTGGCTGGGAAACCAGCATGTAAACTATGTTTATTTTGTTGATGGTCCTGGTTGAGCCCACTATACGGGAGTTTATTTAGTTCCCTTATTATTGGGCTCCCAATTACCTTATGCTAGATCAACATTTTGTAGATATGACCCTTTACATCAGGAATTAGAAATACCTTCCAGAACAGCCACTTGATCAAATGATCGAAAATCAGAATTATTTAGGAGGACCCCGTTAGCAGTCTCAAGTTCAAATGCAATTTCACAGGTACCTACCATATTTTTACTATAGCTACATCAAGGGCTTAACACAGGAGTATTGCTTTGTTGTCTTTGATTCATCGCCATCAGCAATAGACCTGTGTGACACAGCAAGCTGGATTGTAAGTCTTTAGTAATTCATTAAAATTATTTGTTAGTAGAGCAGTAAGTTGCCACGTTGGTGGTACTGACACAAAATCACACCGCTGGTCACAACACCGCAAGTCTTTTGTTAATTAGTGTTCTTGTTATAGTTCCTTTACTGGCAAAAGATAAATGGTTGTGTGTTAGCGTGGGTTTGGTTAAGTCATGATGGAATTGCATGAGGATACTTTAAGGATAACCTTTTATGTAAGAACAAAAGCGAAGTCTGTATGAATAAGTGTTGTAAAGTGTTAACAGAGTTTATTCAAGGACAGAATGTTAAATGATGAAAAACAAAGTGAAAAATACCTCCATGACAGTGTGTTATTACCTGCCTATTCAATTCAACACTGAAAATAATCACCAACTCTTTCATTCAACCTTTTCAATTCCCAGAGGTCTCTGCTTACTTCAAGCCCGGGACATCGGTCCAGTACACGTTCAAGGAGCCATACGAGCAAAATAGAAACACCAGCAGCCATTTCCAGTCTTCCTCCATATACTCTGACCTGACGCTACGAGGAGAGAACATTTCGTTCAGCTTTCGGACCACCCAGAGCCCTGCGCTGCTGCTCTTTGTCAGCTCGTACTACAAAGAGTACCTGGCTGTTCTGCTCAACAGGAACGGTAGGAGGCAAAGTCACTTTAAAACACCATCTGTTATATTTACTGCTTTCAAAAATGTATGTAGAAATTGCTGATCACCACTTAGAGAAAGCTTGGCTAAAAACAGTGTGGGTCCTAATCTGTCTGCTCATTGTCCTTCGCTAGCAGCTTTAGCTGATTCCTTTTGATGCCTTTGCGGTTTAAAGTCCCTGTAGAAGAGGACTGTCAGACACCACTGCCTCTCAATCCATGCGTGCTAAAATGTGTGCCATTGTCTGTCGTTCTTAGTGAGCCCAAGCAAAACATATTGGTAAAAGTAATAGCAATGGGGATAGTTGAAACATAAAGTAAACACTACATTATGCCAGCACTAGAGTAAACTCATTAGAATGAATTACTGTTAGTTACAGCATGTTTGAAAATAAACTGCAGAAGTAGTGGATGTGAAAATAGCAAATGTCACCCTGTATACGTTGAATCATATTTTGGGCTTGTATTAAAACAACTCTAAGTGGAAATTCATTTTACTGCCACTAGCTACATTCACCAACCCCTGCTCACCAGAAACGTACCTGAATAATATCATAAATCAATATAATTGATCTAGTTGACATTGGTAAAGTGCTTACACTATCCTTGAGCAAAGTTGTTTAGGGACCTAGTAGAAAATGCTGATATTTTTGTTTTACAACTTTCAGTGCAACATCTCCAAATGAATCGGTTTGACTGCTTTTAAGGAAATGAAAAGCTGTGAATACATGTTTCTAATGAAATGCAGATATATGTTTCTAACATTAGGCTTAGATGCATGTTTCCTGTTTTGAAATACTAAAAGATTTTACAATTTAGATTTTTTTTTAATCCTCCTTCACTAGCAGAGAAGCATTGCTTCCACTCAATGAATTCATACTTCTATACAGTGCATATATAAAGTCTACGCACCCCTGTTAACATGCCAGGTTTTTGTGATATAAAAGAATGAGACAAAGATTAATCATCTTTTTCCACTTTTAATGTGTCCTATGATGTGAACAGTTCAGTTGAAAAAGTAACTGAAATCTTCGAGGGGGAGAAATGAAAAATTAAAAACCTTATACCTTATAAGTGTGCACACCCTTTTATAACTGGAGATTTGGCTGTGTTCAGAATTAACCAATCACATTCAAACTCATGTAAAATAGAAGTCATTACACACCTGCCATCATTTAAAGTGACTCCGGTTAATCACAAATAAAGTACAGCTGTTCTAGTTTTCTTAGTTGCATCTCAGTTTTCTTAGCCACAGTCCGCAGAGAGCTTCCAAAGCATCAGAGGGATCTCATTGTTGAAAGATATCGTGCAAGGAGAAGGGTACAAAATAATTTCCAAAGCATTAGATATACCATGGACAGAATGAAGACAGCCATCATCAAGTGAAGAAAATATGGCACAACAGAGACATTACCAACATTTTTTGAAAAGACAAGAATAAAACTGGTCAGGGAGGCTTCCAAGATGGCTACAGCAACATTAAAGGAGCTGCAGGAATTTCTGGCAACTATTGGCTGTGTGCTACATGTGACAACAATCTCCAGTATTCTTCATATGAATGGGCAATGCAGTTGGGTAGCAAGACGGAACCCTATTCTTATAAAGAAAAACATCCAAGCCCAGCTGAAGTTTGCAAAACAAACATCTAGTCTCCCAAAAGCATGTGGGAAAATGTGTTGTGGTCTGATGAAATCAAGGTTGAACTTTTTGGCCAGAATTCCAAAAGGTATGTTTGGCGCAAAAACAACACTGCACATCACCCAAAGAATACCATACCCACAGTGAAGCATTGTGATGGCAGCATCATGCTTTGGGGCTCTTAAATTGTCAGCTGGAACCAGGGCCTTAGTCAGGGTGAAGGGAATTATGAACAGTTCAAAATGCCAGGCAATTTTGGCCCAAAACCTTCAGGTGTCCATTGGAAAGAGGAAGATGAAGAGGAAGTTCATATATGGCTATGAATTTGCATAATTTACAAACACTCTCAAGCAAATAATCATACTGATAAATCCCACACTTGGTAAAAATGATCATCTGCTTGGTTTTACACACATATTTGTGCAGACATACACTTGATAAATGATTCCCCAGGAGTTAATACAATGCTTTGTGAGAGGTCAAACCATTTCTACTTTAAAGGTGTACAAAGAGCAGGGGTGCTCTTTCCAATATCTATACACTGAAGCGGTGTTGGTGTAGTTGTTGAGGAAACGTTCAAATCTGTACAGGTATATCCAGAGAATCTTTTTTACCCTTTAAGTGTGCCACAGCATCATCATGTACTGTACTGTAGATTCATTCAATATGCAATTTCAGAAATCATAATGGCTTTTCAAAATGGTGATGCGTTGCCAAGGGCATTGCTGCACATAACACAATGTTGCAGTATCGATCATAAAGTCCAGTTAGATTCTGAACCTCCGAATGACCATCTAATTAGAGCTGAAAGAGCAGTCGTTGCTGGAAACCCTGAATGATTTCTTCTCAGAGCTGCCCGTGACATCCCTCTTGCAGACAGACATGAGTGACAGTAATTGTGGCTTATAGGATATGATGGCCCTCAACTTGAGAACATGCCCTCCATATTGGCTACAGTTCTACCTTTTATTTAACCAGGTTGAGATCTCAATAGAAACATGAATGTAACATGTCAAATAACTTAATTTATGTAAGGAAACCCTCTAAGGACACCAGGTCCTGAGTTTCATGTTAGCCTGGAGTGCTAGGCCAGAGAAGAGAATCAGAGAACTGACAGATGAAAGTGCTCTTTTCCATGCTTTGTTCTAATATTATAGCCTGTTATTATAAAATAAAATTAGGATCTGAGTTTGGTTGTTATTTCATTTAAATCTTGAAGAAAGGATAGATAAATAAATAAAATTTTCCTGAAATGACCTTGTAAAGAAGAATGTACAATTGTTGCTTGTCTTGTTGGTGATGTCCACCAAAAGATTACAATGGCCAGTTCTAAGTTTTATTAGTTAGCGGCAAAACAAAAGGCTACATGATATACAGAGTCAAGAGCCTTCATTGTAAAGCTTAAAGCATGTTAGTATTGTCATTGTCCTACAGAGAGAAAGGAAAAATTCAACATCTCTTGGTAGCAGAGTAAACGCTGCTTTGTCTAATATGCAGCATTACTTTCAAGGTTCTCTACATGGGTGACAAATCTCAAATTCTTATCCACTCAAAATCCCATATATTTGTACACCTGTGGGAATTACATGGTTTTTAGAGTGTTTAGCATAATAAACTACCGTGTTTTTTTAGGAGAAATTCAGAACCAGCTTAAAATTGTATGATGGAAAAGCTGTTTGAGCTTTTTCAAAATAAAATGTTAAACTGCTGCAACTCGAGTAAGAAACACTGGCATCCCATGAACAGGATGAGCAGTAATATGTCTTCCATGATGTTAATATTGAATAAAACAACAGGGAACCTAAAATCCACCCTTGACGCACACCATAGAGTTTGTATACTTTCCATTAAACAACCATCTTTCTTAACCCCATGGGTTTCATTTGACAGGTAGTTCACACAAACCAAAATGACTAATAATCACAACACAATTATCTGTGCCAGGTAACTAATAGAGTAATTTAATTTGTCATATGGTGCAAATTAGTCCATGCCTATTTCATATTCTAGCCCTCATAAAGATGGTCTTTCTACTGGGATGCATGTAAAGAACGTTTTATCTAATAACATACTAAATAACACTCTGGTTCCTACAATCCGTCCGTGAATTAAAATCCAGTTATTTTTCTTATCATAAAGTATTTTCATGTCTGCTTAAAGCTGTAAAATCCACCAATGTATTAAGTGGTGTGCAGTGGTGTAAATTAGAATGTGTTGTTAAGTGATTTGATATATTTTCAATATGTCCCCTGATCTGAATGTGTATCCTTATTTCTGTCCTGGCAACACAACAGTGCAATACTAATTTCATTCTAAATTATGAAAATTAATTTGATTTAGTATCTATGCTATTGATATGGAATTAATCCGATTAGAGTAAATCCTTTGTAAATCCTTTGTTAGGCATGTTACGGATTCAGTCAGTGTAGACTTGAACTTGTAGGAAATGTTTCATCATAAAGCCATAAACAAAGATTTGCTGTGTACATAGTGAATGCATTTTGTATGACAACAATATTTTTCAGTTTCTTTCTGCATTTCTATGATAGCTTTATTATTACATTTATTTGAATGTCTTCATTTAAAGTGCATTGATTATTAAAATATATAAGGTATAGTCTCTCTTGGAGGTTTCCTGAATATTGAAGTTGTAACTTTTGTCTTTCAAATGTAAGTTAATTGTTATTGTAATATTTAAGTTATGTCTGTATCTCTTGAAGGTTACTTGGATGTTAAATACAAACTGGAGGACAGTAGAGATGCTGAGGTTTTCAGGACCAATGTTAGGAACCTGGCCAATGGACATCTTCACAGAGTCTCCATCAGGAGGTTTTTAGAGACTGTCAGCGTTCAGGTAACTTATTCTGTCCCTGTTCAGCATAATCATCTTACATGTTCTGTCAGTGCTCAGTGTATGACACTATTCAGACATGTTGTCATTGAACATAAAGACATTCCAATTGAACATTTTATCTTTGTGCAGTGGTACTCTAGTTAGGGTTGTAATGACTCATATGAGCAGCAGAGGCCAAGTCACAGCTGAGCCATGCCGGGCCTATGCCCTGCCTGATTGAATACTGGCCCACCCAATCAGGTTGGCTTAACAATTTTTATCCCAAAAAATATACATTTGATTTGTTGGTTTCTAACAAATCAAGAATGGTGAAAATGGCAGTAGGCGGTACATCTAATCTAATTTGTTACATCAGACCTGATATTTTGATTCAATGCCCTTTATAATACACTTGTTTTGGTCTCTGTAATCTTGTTCTCTCGATTCCTACCTTCCTCTCAAAATATGTACTCTGTAAGTAATATGTACATGTTGATTATTAGTTTCATGTCTTTGGTCATGGTCGTATTCTGAAAGGCTGTGGGTTGTCAGCGTTCATATTGTAAGCTGTTGCTACGCTGCCCTCCCTGTGGTCTCTGCATAATAAAACAGTATTTTTTGTCTAGGGATTTTGTTGTTTTTGGTCACATTTAAACTAAATAGGTTGTTGTGCTGTATTTCGTTTTTGGGCTCAGCCAATTTTACTCATGCCCAGTCAAACAACAATTTCTGCCTAGGCCACTGATAAGCACAGAGCTAATGAGTGGTGGACACATGAGGAACTGGAGGTGGTTTGAAATGCCATCTAAATTGTCTATAGCGGTAACCTTAAAAAGATTCAGACCCAATGCCTTATTGAATGTCAGCAAGGGGCAAGTAAAAGACTATCAGTCTTATCAATGTGTAATACAGCAAGCCTGCTGAGCTGTAAACGTAAATGGTATAAATGTTAGCAGTGTGAGCATGTCGTGGTGTGTTAAAGTAATTAAATACAGAAAGAAAATCACTCCAAACGGTGATTGAGATATAAAGGGAGATGTGATGTGACCGGAATAAAGGGATTGTCTCTATTTTAGTTTTTCCTTTTATAACTGTCATGAAGTCTAAGCCCTTGGCCAAGTTCGTAGTAGTGTACAACCCCAGACTGTGCTGCAAAGCTGTGCTTAGTTAGAATGTACAGACTCATTCTAACACTCAGCACTTATGCAGACACACTCACTATTCAATGATATCTCCACAAATTGAGAACAGTTCTGAGAATTGCCACAACAAAGTTGGTTGACATTCTTCTCAGACCTTCTTTGAGAGACATTTGGAGAGAAAATTTGTGTTTTCTTCCCCAGTAGAATAGTAATGGTTAATTAGGCATTTTCCAAAAATCTAGGTCAGCCCTGATGTTATCTTTCTCCACCACTCTGGTTAGCATTGTTAACCTCATGGCTTTACAATTGAGCATGCACCAATACAAATTGCAAGTTATATCCCACTGTAATGGCAAGATCATAGAAATTGGCATATTTAGACACTGTTTAATATAGAATTCATGTTACGGAACATTTTGTCCAAAATATGAGATGATTGTATTACACAACCCCCATACAATTCTTGAATACTTTAGGGCAGCGTATATCTTCTAGTCTGACAAGACAACACTACATTTTGTTAACCTTTTCACGCATGAGTTTCAAATATCCCTTAAGCTGCTGCTAAACAAATTTATGCCCATTACATCTGCCCAAGCTCTAGCACTGCATTCTTCTTTTATAATTTAATGGCATAGACTCAACAACCAAGCGATGTGTTAAAAGCATTTTGAAGAGCTGGATTTAATTGACATGCTCTTGCTGGAAGAGCACATTCTCAATCATTTGACACATAAATGTGACAACTGACTTATTTTAATACCCAAGTTGACTATTCAACAACATTTAACGGTCATCTCTTTCCATTTCATTTAGATTGACCAGCATGGAAGGGAAGACTTCAATCTCACATCTGATGCAGAATTCAACGCTATCAAATCAGTTGTCCTGGGGAAGGTCCACGGTGAGTAATATGACTGAGAAGACCATTAAAGGAAAAAAAAAACTGAAAAAGTGATCTAATCGAAAGAAATTCTGGGGTTTTTGGCCATATCTCTAAAACACACCACTGGAGAAGCGTGTTATCTGAAGCTTTCACTTGAGAGCTTGTTATTCCTCTTATCAGAAGCTTTCACACAAAATGAAAATATTATTCAAGTTATGACAAGAGCTACTTCAGCTCAAATAGAGATGGAATGGCTACAATACATACATAATGGTTCTGTATTATTTTGTGCAATTCAGTGCTGAATACTGTAGAAGGACGATGAGGCAAACAGACATGGATTATGTCATTGTTTGTTCAGTCAGGCAAATGCAGTTTGACGTGACGTGCTGTCATTAGTGTGCTGATGTGTCTGTTTCCTTCAGGTGTGAATAAGATCGGCTCATTATTGTCTATGCCACTTTCGTTCAGGGTGCTGCATATGCAGCCATAGTACTGAGGTTTCCACTTTGAAATAAGTTGTCTGCTTAAAGAGTAATGAAAAAAGTACATTTCTTACTTTGCATTTTGATACAGTTTAAGGAACAAAACACTCCAATCAAAGTTGAGTTGAAGTGTGAAAATGTTTAAAGAGTGTCACAAGAGGACTTACAGTGGTTACAGTGCTGGGACATTGTTACTGACTCACTGACTTACTGACTTTAAGAAAGGGCCTGGAGGTTGTAATGACATGTGGGGCTATGGGGTCTCTGCTTTCTGGTAGTCTGATCCCCACCACACACACACACACACACACACACACACACACACACACACACACACACACACACACACACACACACACACACACACACACACACACACACACTGCTCTGTGGTCTGCGGTAGTGAAGAGCATCTCGGATGAACTGTACCATGTTAACAAGTGACCGGGTCCTCCCCCTTTGCTCTTCCCAAACCCCTCCACACAGCCACAGTCTTTGTGTCGTATCAAAGAGCTGGCACGGAAGTGAATTCGGTGTCATTCCAAGCTATGTTTGTCATCGATCATGCTTACAAATTGACCTGTAATGAATGAGGAGAGGAGCGAGAGAGTGGAATGGACGGAGAGTCGGTAGAGTGCAGGGAGTGGAAAGGAAGCAAAGAGAGATTAGGATAGGAAGTAGGGAGAGAGTCAGGAAGGAAAGAGGGAGGAGAGAAGGGAGAGAGAAGAGAGGAAAGACCTCCAGAGAGGAAAGACATTATTGGAAATTCAGATATCTGGCGTTTGAAGTAAAGGTTACATTTAGGATGAAGGGATACAGGATAATTTAGCAATACGATCCAAGGGGCTGTGGTATATGGCTAATATACCTTAGCAAAAGGCTTAGCAGGCTTAGCCTCAACATGGAGTGCCGGAACACAGCCTTTAGCAGTGGTATAATGGCCATATGCCACAAACCCCTGAGGGTTCTTAACATAATAATCTGGTATCCAACATCAGTAGAACATTACAAAGCAAATAACCTGAAAACCTTTATTTACATATTTGGACACGTGAATTTGCAAGCTGAACTCTCACCACATTCATTAATAAATGCTACCTGATGAAATTCAAATCGACAGAAACACAGTTATTACATCCCCTGAGTAACATCAAGGGATCCTCCGGCCTTTCTGTGTCGAAGTATATGAGTCAACTGTCAGAAAGAGTGCACACACTTGGCTTACACAGGTAGTCAGGAGGGAAGAAGCCACTGCAGTCAAAAAGAATATCAAGATTTTGCATCTATCAAACTTTCCAGTGGGTGTACTTATTTTTTTTACATGAATGTAACACACCCTTGCAGCCAATCAGCATTCATGGCTCATACTATCCAGTTTATAAAATATTGTATACTACAATTAGCTCAGAGCCTTCCATCCTATCCCTTTTAAAAGCACTCATGAAAATGCTAATTACTTCCATTACATTCATAGTAATTTGATCATTGTGAAGAGCAAGTGAAGCAGATGCCCTGGCAACTGTACGTTTTCCGCTGGATCTAAGCCAGCCAAATGAAAACTGTTTTTCTGGGGTCTATCTTGATCTAACGGTATGTCTGTTGTAAGCTGTTGATGAAGTTGACCTACTGTGTGATCAATGACCCACAGACACAGAGAGTGGGGAAGTAAACACTACTTTTACCACAGACCAACCACTATATCGAATCTTTTAGGAAAGAGTTTGAAAGTAACAATTGCTGATCAGAATAATATTTGTAAATATTTTTGCATGCGTTTATGTGTTGGTGTATTTAGAGTCTGATGACCTGGATCCAGAGATCGCCAGGCTAAATTCCATGGGTTTTAGCGGCTGTCTGTCGGTGGTACAGTTTAACTCAGTTGCCCCACTGAAGGCAGCTATGCTTTACCCAGACACCAGCCCAGTAATAGTGACCGGACCACTGGCAGAGTCCACCTGTGGTTCCTCATTTCCAGCCAATCCTTATCCAGCCAAAACGACACACCCGTTATCAGGTAAGTGGTTGAGTAAAGTGCCTTCCAGATATTCTGCTAGTCTACTATATTTTCCCCCATGAATTTATTAAAGATATGTAAAGAAACAACCAGGCTTAACATCGTGCATTTTTTCTCTCCCTGTGGCCCTACTACACTGTTCACCTCGAGAGGAATATTTATTTCTCAGGCAGAACCACAAGCTTTAGCAGAAGAATAGGGAAAATGTCCTACCGTGGGGGATACTAGATTGACATAGGCTAGTGAGGTTGCTGTTCGTTACTCTGTGTTGGCTGAGGAAAAGTAAACATGGACCTTTTTTCAAACACCTACAAAATGCTCCTAAGAATTTAACAAGAACGATTGCATTCCCAATGTGTTTTCTTCACTTGTACTTCAGCGCTGCGAGGGCTGTCAAAAGGGCCCAGTCACGTAATGGCCATTAGCTAAATAAAAAGTCAGATTTCTGCGATTGGAGCAAGCTGTAAATGAAAAGTGCTTCAGAAGAGAGAACACTGGCAGCCAGGAGAAGGGAATTACAGTTGGTATATTCAGCCCATGCCCCCTACGGCCACTTTGACCTCAAGACATTGACTTTTGGAAATTTCGAGGCCTTGCGTATACCATCTTCCATGTTAATTAAACGAGTATGAAAGTGATTACATTGTGTCAGATGAGTTAATTAATTTGAATTAAGACAGATCTTTCATTTGCATAATCTTTCTTTCGAGGTCATCCTCATGCAGTGTATGACTGAGGGTGTAGTGTTAAATTAACCCTGCATGGACTGGTGATTACTTCTGATGTTACTGATTCTTTTGTCTTTCTTATCCTTTCTTTTCTCCTCTGTCTCTTTCCTGTTGTCTTTTGCTTGCTTGCTTTCTTTTTCTCTCTGTCTACCTCTCCCTATTACTCTGTCTCTCTGCCTGCCTGTCCCTTTGCTGTAGATCATTCTGGTACAGTAGGTACTGGTGAGCCTATAGTTAATGCAATCAAGAGTGATTCTGCATTGATTGGAGGTAACAGGAACATGTTTCTCATGTTTTTCATTTTCCTAATGTCATATTACAAACCGATTAGTTTGAGTAATTTATAATGATTTGATTATATTCCACAGTTTGACAAAAGTTACTAGTATAGTGGGATAATTATTTTTGTTGCTGGTTTATAATGGCAAAAAGATGCCCTTGGGGTTTGTTATTTGTATCCAGACACTCTACATTGCTTTCTGCCCAAGAACAGCCCTAAGCCATGGAATATTGCCCATGTATTGAATCACCAAATAAAATGATCCCAGTCAAACAGTAAAAGGCTATGATACATTAATGTCTTTAAAAATAAATGTTTAGAACCAAATTTAAATAAAAACAATAGCCTAAAATATAAAATTCATTTTATCCATTTTAAAATAATGCCTTTAACACGAGAGATATATCTTACATTTTCTTTTTTGCCACTAGTTTAATGTAGTACCAGCTTGGCACACCTGGATTTGTGCAGTTTTTCTCTAATTCCTCCTTGTAGATCCTCTCAAGGTCTGTCTGAATGGATGTTGGTGAACTGTGATATTCAGATCCCCCTACAGATTTTCAATAGGATTAAAGTCCAGGCTTTCATTGGGCAACTGAAGAACATTCACAGACGTATACAGAGGCTGTGTTCCAAGTCATTGTTCTTAAAGATGACTCTTCGCTATAGTGTCAGGAGTTCTGGGCCCTGGATCAGATTTGTCCAATCTGTCTACCAGTCCCTGCCTTGGAAAATCATCCCCATAGCATGGTGGACAAATGTGCACTTTTCTACAACCCCATTCCCCAAACATTTGGGACGCTGCATATAATGCAATGATGTGTAAATCAGGAATCCCTATATTTAATGGGAATGACAGGTGTGTGTGCCAGCGCAAAAACAAAAACATGCACCTTTGGGTCCTGAGGACCAGGATTGGGAAACACTGCCGTAAGATGATGATCCCCAAACTCTTACATTAGAATATGTTGACCAACGTGATTCTTAAATTGTTGCACGATTTGCCCACGCAGTCTTTCACAGAGTGGTGAACACCTTCCCATCTTCACTTCTGACAAACATCCTCTCTGGAATGATATTTTTTATACCCAGTCATGTTGCTGACCTGTAGCCAATTGACATAATTTATTTTGTGATATTCCACCAGTTATTTCTTTTTGCATTACTCCAAAGTGGGCGAGTATTTTGCAAGAAACAATATGTGATATGTTAATAACAACTATTTGTATTGCGCTTTCCTGGTACAATTACACTAAGTACTAAACACACAATAAAAATAGAAATACATTAAAATGATATATAAAACATACAGCTCTGGAAAATATTAAGAGACCACTGCAGATTGAATATATATATATATATATGTGTATATGTCACGTCCCTGCCTCCGCCAGTGCGCAGCAGAGGGCGCCCGCGCTCCAGAAACTCTGTACACACCTAACACACCTGTCACCAATCACCTACTCACACACCTGTCCCCAGTCACCTAATCACCACACAGTCAAATACAGCTCCCTGCCATCTCACCCCTGCCAGATCAATGGTTTATGTTTACATGCCATATCTCGCGTTCTCTTGTTCTTCGACCTGCCTTTCCGTGCTCTGACCCTTCGCCCGTTCTCGACCATTCTGCCAGTTCCGTACCCGTACCTTAGTAGCCCGCCGGTATCTTGACCTTTCGCCTGTCCCTGACCACTCTGCTAGTTTCTCTATTGTACTTCTGCCGCCAGCCCGTGTACCGACTCCCTGCCCGTCCCTGACTACTCTGCCTATCGCTCGTCTATCCCTACGCCGCCGAGTCGTCAGACGCCTTACCTCCCGTCCCCGTTCTCTCCATCTGCCCTTCTCCCTTCCGTTCCCCGTCCGCGTTTGGATCCCCACCCGCACCCCTGACAGAATTGATCTGGCCAAAATGGATCCAGCGGACCTGCATGCTGTACGTCGGGCTATCTCTGCCCAGCGAGCCGTCTTAGACCAACACGAGTCGGCGTTCCAGGGGCTCGTTAGTTCCCTGCAAGCCCTAACCGCCAGCGTCACAGCCCTTCAAGAACGGATGAGCGCCTCGGCGACACCCGCTCCAACCCTGTCACCGACAACCCCTGAGCCTATTCCGGTGCGCCCAGCGGATCGCAAGCCCTGGGTGCCTACCCCCGAGAGATACGACGGCGATCTAGGGCTGTGTCGTTCATTCCTCCTCCAGTGCGGTCTCGTCTTCGCCCAGCAACCGAGAACCTATGCCACGGATAGCGCCAAGATTGCTTACCTGATCGGGTTGCTCCGTGGACCCGCCCTGGAGTGGGCCTCTGCCCTTTGGGACCGCCAGGATCCGGCAATCCGGTCCTACCAAGCGTTCACGGAGGAGATGCGTAAGCTATTCGATCACCCTGTCCGGGGAAAAGATGCCTCCGCCAGGTTGTTCGCCCTGCGTCAGGGTAACCGTAGTGTTGCGGAATTTACAATCGAGTTCCGTACTCTGGCCGCAGAGAGTGGGTGGAACAACGAGGCTCTGCAAGCCGCCTACATCAACGGGTTGGCCGAACACCTAAAAGATGAGCTGATCTCGTACCCGGAACCGGAGGATCTCGACGGACTGATTGCACTGACAGTCCGGATGGATAACCGTGCGCGAGAACGCAGGAGAGCGAGGAGATCCGAGTCCAAGCCGTCGCCGCCTCCTGTCGTCCCGTCTGCCCCGCCAGAACATCGAACCGCGCCTCCCAACCCTCGAGGGGCAGAGGGAGGTATGAGAACCCCGGACGCCCCCGAACCAATGCAGATAGGGCGATACCGACTGGATGGCGAGGAACGACAGCGCAGACGGGAGACGAACAGCTGCCTTTACTGTGGTCGTCCAGGCCATTTCGTCGCCTCCTGCCCCCTGAAGAAGGGAAACGGACGGGCTCGTTAGTCCCTGGGGAAGGACTAGCGAGCCCAACCACTGACGTTCCCTGTCCCCGACATCCTTTCTTCGCCACCCTGTTTCACAACGGCCAGCGATTAAAGATTCAAGCCCTCATCGATTCCGGGGCCGATGATAGCTTCTTGGATTCGTCGTTGGC